>WYDI02017610.1:0-36603 GCA_009867235.2 Psittacus erithacus | reverse complement strand
ATGTTATATATTCTATATTTTATACAGAATATAAAAAAATAGAGCTGCCAGGGAACAGTTTAGGAAAGCTAAAGCCCTGACAGAACTGAATCTGGACAAGGACATTAAGGGCAACAAGAAAAACTTCTATAGGTACATTGGGGATAAAGACAAGGGAAAATGTGGTCCCCCTCCAGAAGGAAATGGGAGACCTGGTTACACAAGAGGCAGAGAAGGCTGAGGTACTGAACAAGTTTTTTGCCTCAGTCATCAAGGCTTTCTATCTTTAGCTTTCCTAGGAAGAAAGATCATTGTCCTCCCTCTCTACTGGGACTGAGCTCTCAGGTAGGATGAGAGAGATATTTGAACTTCTATTCTGCCAGATTAAGGTCAAGGTTTTATCCCATATCTCACTTATTTGTTCAGATCACTACAGGCAAAGTTCTCTTCCTCCATTTAACCTTAACACTCCTCTCTTCTCACTCCCCCTGTCAAAGAACATTTATTTTCATCCTATCAGAATGAAGACAAAAGCTGAAACCTCAGTTTATGCTTGTGACATGTTTGTTCTCTGGTCAGCTGTATTCATAACCTGTAATTAGAGGCATTGTGGTCTCCTTTTCCATAACTGGAGGAGGATGCATGCCTGTTTGATATGCGAATCGCTGCTGGATTGAATCTCCATGTTTAGTACATTAATCTTGCATTGAATTTTTCCATGGAATCTTTTCTTGTCACTATTTAATGCTCCTTGTATCTCAGAATTACATATTTTCTCTCTGAAGCTGTGTCCTTGCTTTCATCACATTCCTTACACTGCATTTGTCCAGCTTAAAAACCCCCACATTTCTTGGTGAAACTTTCATGTGCTGTGCCTTAGCTTCTCACAGGAATGAACCCCAGGCTGGGATTAAACCAAACAAAACACCCAGTCATTGATTGAGTTAGTATGTATGAAACAGAATTTCATGAGAAGTCAGTGGACTTGAGATATCTCAGTGAAGCATATCTTGCTGATATCTTTTTAAGGTAGAATTCCCAAAACATACTCATCCATGTCAGCATTATAGGTAAGGGCATGTCTTAAATGAAACACTGGGTCACTAGTTGAGCTGTGTGCTTCAGCAGTGTAAACAAGATGCAGAAACACTGTTTCTGGAGAAATAGTGTTGGTGACCACATCTGAGAGAAATGGAAAAAAATAAACAAAAAATGGAACAGAATAGTCATAACACAGACAAATCACTGCTTGACAGTAGTTACCATACTGGTTCTGGCAAATTTTATAGTAGGCTGCGCTATGCAGGGAGTCTTCTTTCCAAACCAGTTTCCCTTTCAGTAACAGAAGTTTCCCCTTGGGTCAGACTGGCAGGCATAGCAGGTTATTGGGGTTTTGCCTTCCTGTGTATTATGAAAAAGGACCTACTCACTGAGCTGGTTCTCTTGGTTATCTTCACCTAATAAGTTTCCTACTGTTGCAGGCATTTACAACACTGGTGATGTCCTTGGTATCTCCTCCTCTCCTGGGCTACTCTGTGTTTTTGTGGATGTTGACCTTCCATGGTTAATGTTTTAAATACATTATTAAGATTAGTGAGAATTTTCTGACTGCAACAGCTTTGAGGGGCAGGTATAGAAACCACACTTATAGAGCCTCCTGGCATTCACTACATGCATATGCTAGCCAGTGACCACAGGGGTACATACATGGTGCATGACATAAACCCAAACAGAACAGCATTCACTCATCTCAGTGCTGATGATCTAACCTACATTACTCAGAAATTTGACCTTTCAGCCAGTTAGTATTCACTGTATCACTTAGATATTTCATAGTCTCTGTGATGTTTTTTTAAAGTTCTCATGTATATACCATCCTCACAAATCTGGACTCTCTTGTTTAGCCCTTTGTACATTTTAACTTGTGATCATCCACCCACAAAAGTGTTGCTTCCATTGAAAACTTATCAATTTTTATAATTCAGGTCTTTATTACTTTTATTTCTCTCTTTCTGTCTATTATTCTTGCTGCGATTATAAGCATCCCTTCTGTGCTGACCAGCTTTTGGCATCGTGGGTTTCTATTAACTGTGAACAGATTGAAAGTTTCAGAGCAACTAAAAGACATTGGCAAGAATCATGCATACTTAAAAAAAAAATAATAGCAGTCTTTTAAAATCAATTGCTTGAAAATGGCCATATACACAGAGAAAATAAGTATCTACAGCTATAATGTTCCTGCTTCTCTAATTTGACATTTTCCCCCTAAAATCAGTACCGATTTTCTATTCCTTACACCAGATCTTAACAGTTTGTTCTTTTCACATTTATTGATATTAAAAGCTCTTGGGTTTTTCTTGGAAATGCCAAAGCATGTCAGTCTGAGCATGTGCAAACAGACCTGCACTGGTTGGATATAAATCCGTAGCAGCTGCAGAGCCTGATGCTGTGTCTAAGCATTCAAGGAAGAACACCATCTCAACAGTGCAGGGAAGTATGACGGTGCTGATTGACATACAGTGTACAATGGAGTTACCTTCTGCATCTCTTTCCTCAGAGGTGACATTGATTTAGGTTATGTCTCCTTATTCCCTTTAATAGAACTAGTGAAAACTTAATTATGGCCAAGACTTCTCTTTCATTTTTGGCTGGAACTGTCCAATGCAAGTTATTAGATGAGAAATGAGAGGCAACTAGCATGACAGCATTTCTTTAGGAATCCATGTAAAATACTAATTAAAAAAACCCTGGTAAAAATGCTAGGAGTAGGGAGTATACATTGTTATGAACATGCTAAGGAAATAAGCATATTTTCTCAGCTTTTTTCTTCCACTCCTTGGCTTGGAGAAGGAACTCAAATTTGACAGAGCCAGGAAAAAGTGTGGGCAGAGAGGATAAAAGAAATAATGACCCACATGTGAATATTAATCTTTAATGTTTCTGCCATGCCTAGTGAACTTGCATTTAAACAGAAATCAACCCCCTTCTGCCTCCCACAAGCTGGGCTGCTGCCCTGCCTCCTGCCAACAAAGCACCTGAGCACAGAGCATCCCCAGCCCTGCCCTGGCAGCACTGCAATGCTCAGAGCATCCCATTTCCGGGCATTTAGTGCAATACTTGACTCTGAAGACACATGTTAAATGCTCTGGGATGTTGTAAAGCCTGACTCTGATATTGAAAGCCGTAGCTTGTTTTACCCATGCTTTAAGCAATGGGCAACCAGGCAGGGCATAGGGGGCAAAGCATCTAATTTGGGTGCTAGGGGCAGAAAAACCAGAGACAAGGACATGAAGAAGAGCAAGCCAGAAGGAAAGCAATGAGCCTATTATCAAATTGATACCCTGTAATATGACCAAAAGTGACACAATCTGGATTAATTAAGAGAATAATCAAAATATTTCTAATCAATCGGAAAGCCACAAAGTTAGCAGCTGTGAAGTCCCAACCGAGTATGCTAACATTAACTCTGGGGAGTGGATCAATTGCCCCTTCAGGAAGCAGAACTTTCCCCTTTGTGAAAATGCCAAGAAACACAAGGCAACCGGGTCATGCTGAGAAGTCCTTTACAGCCACACAGATTTATACATTTGACTGCAATTTCATAGCACATTTCTTATGTGCTATGTTATAATGCACTTTCCCCATTTCAGTCAATTGCCACCTTTTTTCCCCTAGGTCACTGATACATAAGGGCTGTGGCGTGCATCAAAAGGCTCACCTCCATAGAGTGATGCGAACTGAAGATCCTTTGCTTCCCTTCCTTCTCAAAGAGATTTTAATTTCTGATCCTTTTTTCTCACTCCTCCTTGACATTACACATTTTCAGGGGCATTATCACAGAGACACATGAACCTCCTGGCAGCTGTTATTAGCTTCTGGCTCTACCACATTAGAAGGAACTCCATAGCTATATAGAAATATATTTTATTTTCTGTGTATAGCTATTAAACAATTTTTAAAATGTGATTCCATTTCCCCCCCCCCCTTTTTTTTTTTTGGCAAAAACCATCTGGTAAGAACTTGCAGACAGCTTTTCCCTGCCTTGGGCCTATTGCCTGCACTGTTGGAAGGATCTCTCTCTTTTTCCAAGCCACTGACTCCAATTTGGAAGCAAACACAGGGCTCTCCCCAGGTCTCCCATGCCTTTACCCTCAGAACAGACACTGGGCTGCAGCATGTGGGGTCTCACGACCCACAGAACTTTCCCAGACGTGAGATCTAAGTTTGCAGCTTCCACCCTTGGATCATGTATTTGGTCAGCTGTGCAGGGAGTTTCTCCCCACTAAGAAGACTCTTTGAGAAGGCATCTGGAGGGCCACCAGGTTCTCTTTGTTTATTTTAATTCCTCAGGCAGTTGTTTAAAGACACAGTTTAACTTCCAGAATAAACTGAGAGGTGGGGTTATAGGACTGATTTTGAATGTGTATATATGTATATGTAGTTTGTAAATATATGCATGTTGTGTAGGTGTATGTTTTTCTATATGTACATACTAAGAATTCCTGAAGTTTCCATTTGAGGAAGATGGACGTTATATTCATTTCATGAACAGATGGAGATGTGAGTTAAAAATAAAGGAAACAGTCATGCAAAAGGAAGTCTGGAAGACAGGACATCCCTATGGCAGGCCCAGAGGCAATAAGCAAAGCCTCCAGTCTTGGATGCTAACTTCCTTAGGGAACAGATGCCACTGCTTAGGTATTTTCTGCATCTTGGCACCTGCCTGCTGGAGTTAGCATCCAAGGAGTGGACTGCTGAATGTGAGCCCTCGCCCTTCCCTCATGAGGACTTAATTAGAGATGAAAAGTCCAGACTCAGACCTGGATCTCAATCATTTAAGAAAAGTAACTGAAATTGTCAATTCATTCTGTTCCCAGCAACAATGCTTCCCAGTTCCCCTGTGCTGCAAAAAACCAACAGGGAAAAGCTCTGCCTTTTTTCCCCCAAGATGGGCAGACAAAAATATAAACATTAGAATTGTTTCTAGATAATGTTTGTAAACACATAAGAAAAAAGGGGGATAAAAAACTAGATCATGTGTCCAGCACTAGCTTAAATTCAAGAAAAGAGAAAGTTAATGTTTCTAATTAAATCAGATATACAGCCTGGTCTCTATCGCCTGCTTTTGAATGCAAAAACTCAAGTTAGCCTTGTCATACAAGGCTGTCTTCATTATCATGGGTTTGCTACTGTTGAGCCAAAGCAGGAAGACAGAAAAGACTATCTAAAAATGCACATCCAATATTTTTCTCTTCAATCACAAAAATTCCCATTCTTAAGATCAAGTTTAAACAAAGTGCACAGCAGATTAATTTATATTCATTTATTTTAGTTTTAAAATGAAAAAACAACTTATAAATGTTTAATTTGGAAAGCAGTTCCAAGCTGTTCTATAAATGTGGTTATATTATTGCCCCGAGAGTACTTATAACAAACCTCAATACACTTCATACAGCTGAAACATGAGGTGAAAATTTCAGGAAAATTAAAAAAATATGATAAAATTAAGCATGGACCTATTTTGTTTATGATTCTTTTACAGAAATATTAAATTAAAATGTGATTTTTTTATTTCTTAAAAAATTATGCTAAGAAATTACAGTAAAACATAAGAATATGCAAATATGAACACCCAAATGTATGAATTTTCAATAGAATGTTCAGAACCATTTTTAAGAGTGTACAATCTATTTTATAACTGCAGCGTTTTATAACTTGCTTAATATGTTATACATTTGACAACTAAGGAAAAATCCAGAGTCATTGAATCATGGAATAGTATATGTTGGAAGGAACCTTTAAGCTCACCAAGTTCCAACCTGTTCCTTGAGCAGGGACATCTTCCACTAGACCAGGTTGCTTCAAGCCCCATCCAACCTGGACTTGAACAATTTCAGGAATAGGGCATCCACAGCTTCTCTGGGCAACCTGTGCCAGTGTCTCATCACCCTCACATGGAAGAACTTCTTCCTGTACTGTCTAATCTAAATCTCCCCTGTGTCAGTTTAAAGCCATTTCCCCTTGTCCTTGTAAAAAGTCCCTTTCCAGATTTTCTGTAGGCCCCTTTTAGGTACTGGAAGCTTCTGTAAGGTGTCCCATAAACCTTCTCTTCCTCAGGCTGAACAAGCCCAGGTCTCTCAGCTTGTCTTCATAGCAGAGGTGCTCCAGATCCCGGACCATCTTTGTGCCCTTCTTTGGACTCAGTCTAACAGGTCCATGTCTCTTTTATGTTGGGGCACCCAGAGCTGAACACAGTACTTCAGGCAGGGTCTCACAAGAGCAAGAGCAGAGTGGGAGAATCATCTCCCTCAGCCTGCTGGTCACTCTTCTTTTGAGGCAGCCCAGCATAATGTTGGCTTTCCGGGCTACAAGCATGCATTGCTGGGTCATGTTAAGCTTCTCATAGACCAGTACTCAAGTCTTTCTCCTCAGGACTGCCATCAGTATATTCTGGAGGAATATCAGGAATCATCAATTCTTTTTCTTTTGAGGAGAACCTTTGCTTTAAACAGAAGGCATTTTTTTGAGCAATAAAAAGCAGGTAAGCAGTTCCACTTGGCTTTAGACAAAATATATTCTTCTAAAGAGCTATATCAGAGTCCTTGATATAAGTGCACTCTTTTCCTCAGTCTCTGTCCTTGCAGAGATTTAGCATATTATATGACCCAGGAGCATGTGGGGAAGAACTGCTTTTATCACTCAGCAGCATGCTGGTTGCTATAAGTTGTTAGCGATAAGTGATGCAATTAAGTGTTTCTTGGAGTGATCTTTGTACATAATTATAGTTCCATTTTGAACTATGCATCGCCAATAACACTGTACCTACTCTGTAATTAGGTGACTACCTTGTATTTCTGATGTACTCACAATCTGTACAGCAAGAACAAACTACTCTGCACCACTGTAAAATGCCATCTCTCGCTGAGACACAATAGACACCATCTAGTCAATACAAAATGTATTTGAAGTACTGTTTCCAAAGTTAGCAGTGATCAGAACAACTTTCTCCCCCCCAAGAAAAAGTATAATTACATTTAAAACTTGTACATCTTGTTGATTTTCAACAGTTTAATTGCAGTACACAACCTTTCTCAAGTGCACAATGTGGTACCTCTTATTTATTATATACATCACAGTGGACCCTAAAGAGAGACCTAAGCAACATGTCAAGGAAGCAGCTACTCACACAGAGCATCAATGACAGTGCACCTCTCATGATGGGACACGAGCAGGTGGGACCAGCTACATAGGAAGGAGGCCCATAGGATCTATATACCTGTGATGCATTATTCACTGCTGTCCAAGGCATTTGTTATGTTAAACTATAATACTTCCAATAAAAAAAAAAAGGGAACTATCAATTGGCTTGAGAAGGACAAAGATGTTGGAAGACATATTTTTATGCAGATAGGGTTTCATAGTAGGGTCTCTGTTTCTTTCCAAGAAGAGTAAAGACCTTCATTTTGCTATAAAAAGTTGATTGACAAGAATGTTTTTACCAAACAGCTGAAGATTTGGCGTTTTGTCCATTATTGGACCCAGTTCAATTCCCCATCACAAAAACTGTTGCAGCCTTATATTCCTCCCCACACCCACCAATCTGCATTGTCCCCCTCACCCCTTCTCTCATCATGTGTGTCATCAGTGATCATTCAGGAGAGCTGAATTACCCCATCTTCCCACAGGAATGACTGGAAAAGAATGTTCCCTGAAAAGTGTCTGGGGCAGGGGATCCTCTCTTTGGCACTAACCCTGTTAAAGACACCATTTCTGAGCTGAGGAGGTCTGTTGCAGGCAGACAATGTGTGCTTCTACAGCAGGAACACACCTTTTATCTTGTGATGTCTATTCTCACCCGCATTATACACAGCCCAGTGGTGATCACTTTGACCTCTGATAGCCTGGAGGTAAAAGCATGTCTCTATTTATATTGTCTGCCTCAATTGTGTGCCTCAGCCCTGAGTCTGAGTGCAATTTTGGTAGGTACCATAAACATTAATAAGAGCAGTGAATATGAAGAGTGCTGCTCTGTGAATAATTACAGGTCTTTCAAATAACATAATTTCTGAGTTAGCATCAGAAAAGTGACTGAGAATTGCTATAAATGTAAACATATGGATGTGGGTGCCTCTTTCCTCATATCAGCATTTTCCTGAAAGCAATTTTAATGAGAGAAGTGCAAAAGGAATTTATTTTTAGAGTGTGCTTTCCATAAGTGTTTATAGGGCTGAATGAAGTAATGCAGAAGAAGTTTTCAGAATAAAGAATGCAGTCACCTTGAAATGTGCACTAATATGAATTTTAAATAAAACTCACAGCTCCCTATTAGTGAAAACACTTTACAAAATATTGAGCTGAATAGCAGAGCAATATTTGGACCTTTGAAATGTATTCTTTATAACCTGAACACTGGCTTTCTGTTGATCCGTCAATTAGACCTTCACAGAACTTCAAATGGCACAGTAGATGCAATGACATCCCAGTGCCTGTTTGAGGTGAAAGACCCCGATAAAGAGTTTTGCTTTGACTACACAAGATTTTACTTTCCCCTAAGTTATCTGCCTTTCTGCTCTCTCTGAACACAAGGCCATGTTGCAAGTTCAGGTCTGTTTGCACAAATGCACTGTAATCAATGGACTATATATGGGAAGAACTGAGGAACTGGCTCACATACCCCATTCCTTGCTTGGATGTCGTATCCCTTCATCTGGGGCAAGTGTTAGGTTTGTCATGCTTGGACATATACAGTGAAGGAAAGAAGAGTGCTGAAGTCTTAAATCCACAGCTCAGATGCTAGCTGGAACCATAAATATAAAAGAGTCTTAGAATATTCATTTACAGAACTGCAGTTTATCAAGATTTTCCCACAGAGCACCACATGGTGTGGGGGGATGTCCTTGTGAAGAGGATGGCCTTTATTTGATACCATGTGGATTTATTTCACTTCACCAAGAAAGATGTTATGGTTGAACACTGTCTTTAGGAAAACCCTAAAGGCCTGAAGGAAGAGTCTTGCAAATGAAAGGCGGAAAAAATATCCTGGGGATGGCTTGCAGTAGATGAAATGTGACCAGTTCACTTGTATTACTTATGGAGGTTGACTTACTAGAACAAACAAACCCACAATTTTGAAACAGCTTTATCTTACTAACAATTTACATTGCCCAGGTATCATTGACAACTTTTATTTTGATTTCAATAGGTTGAGATCAAATCTTTCATGTCCTCATCAGACCTGTTGAGAAATCAGATGGACAAAACGTAAGGTCTCCAGAAAGATTACGTCTTAGACTTGGTTTAAAGATTAATCCCTTTTTTAATGAGTGGGCTTCAAATGACAGAATCATACCAAAATTCACCAAAGTTACAGACTTAAAAGCAGTAACCTCAGGTGATTTTTAAGTCACAGGAATATTTTTGCCTTTCTTAGTCATTAACTTTTTTACCAACAGTGATCAGTGTCAGGTTTAAGTCCCACCATAAGCCTTTCTTTTCTTTTTTCACTCAGACGAGGGAAGTTAAAAAGAAAAGGGTTACTGGCTTACTAGGAAGTTATGAGTAATGGTAATGTAAATGGCTAAATGTAGTTTTGCTATTAACAGAAAGAAGCAAAGTCCACCCACTTGCTGAGGATGAATGGGTTGATGCTGTAATAGAGACAGCTGCATTGGCAAATGAAACTAAATTTCAGGGTGCAGAGATTGAACCAGAGAACTGGATAGAAAACTGTTGTCCCGCAGGTTAAAGCCTGTTCAGAAACCTACTGGGCTAGTATGACCTGGCTTCCTATCAGGGCTGAGGATCTTCAAAAGAAAGCCCAAATTAAGGAAGCCTTACTGGTTTCCAAACACAAATGTAAAGCTTCCATCTTATCTGCCAAAATGAAATCTGTGTGGGATGCTGTTAGCCGAGCCAATGTCTCTTAGCAGGAAGCTGACTGGTAGGCAGAAAGATGACTGAATAATGCTTGGTGTATTGGCAGCTTGTAAAGCCGTGGTGAAATGGGAGTCATCACAAACCAGACTGTTCCTGTGCTGAAGGGAGAATAGAAAAGGTGTCTTTCTGGTGACCTCTTGAGATGAAGTTAAGTTTCCTTTTGAGGAATGCAGAATCTGGATTCTGAGTCTGAAAATGAATACTGTGGGTTTAGTGGCATAATGTGGGACAGAAACACAGAGGAATGGAGGCTACAAGGCCATACCAACGAGACGTTAACAAAATTAACAGAAGGACCTTCAAAAGATACAACAGACATGGAGCCCATCTAATGTTCTTTCACATCAAACTCAGCTGCCTCCAGTCTCAAAGCTGAGCTGAGCCAAAGGGTCATGGAGGTAAAGCTGGTGTTCTTAACTCCTGACTTTGGACATGCTCAGCCCTCCCTGGCAGGCAGATAACTCCAGGAGAAGATTCAAATTGTGTAGATTAGGCAATCATTAGGCTATTAAACGAGGTGCTCTGAATCATGCTCTGCAGCAACTGAAGAGTTCCACTTTCCATTCTCTACCTGTGCAGCTCAGATTTCTAATTATTCTATAGCAAACGTCAACCTGAGTACCTAAGACTACTTACAGCTAGGATTTATTCTTTTAGACTCTAGTGTAAAGCCCAGGAAAATAAAGCCTGCTTCTGAAGATGCCAGTATATGACTCCACGCACCCAAGTAACCTTTTTGACTTCACTGTAATGGCTTATATGTGTGAAGTGTCTATAGAACTGGTGCTTCAGCTGACGTTAAAATACTTCACAACCAATACAATCTAACTGCTTCTTTCTTTTTTTTTGCCCCAGGTAATAGCATTCATCAAAATCCACACGTAATATATATAAGCCAATCTGTTAACCCAAAAGAACATTGCACTGCCCCAGTAAGTATTGATAGGGTGTTTGTTGGTTGTAATTTTCTGATAAAAAAGTAATCTTTTGGTTCTTTCAGGCAGATTCTTCCAGAACTTTGTCCTGGAATGGAAGGAAATCCAGCTCCATTATTCCATACTCAAGTCATGCAGTTCATCCTGATCATCACCTGTTTCTCTCCCTTTTTGTCTTTTTTTTTAGGATCTGCATTCTCTGTGCACGTGCAAGTTTTCCTGGGATGCTCACCAATGAGTAACTTTATTTACAGTACAAACAGCCAGACAGAGAGACTCACGTTGAGACAGGGCGTAGGCAAGCTTTCTTGGCAGGAGTTTGTCATAGCTGTATCACTCAGAAGCATGAGCTTCAGCAGCATTTGTTTATATTTGAGGCACAAATACTTTTTCAGTTCCTGGATTCCTGCTTTTCATGTCTCAGTTCCTGGATTCCAGTGTACTTTAATAAACTGTAAAACTAAACAGAACCAACACAAGATGAATATAAAAATAAAATCAAAAACATCTTGTCAAGATGGCATGCGAGCATCCCCCTGTAGTGCAAAGAGGCCCAAACACCACCCCCATTTATTCCGTACATTCCCTGTGCTCCCTATAGAAAGAGATATTCTTGATTAAGGAATGGCTGGTAGAAATTATGATGGCTTGAACGGTGCATACTTTAACGGGTCAAGACCATGATGGGAGCACATCCATTTGCCACTTCCAAGCAGGAGGCAAGGGAAATTTTGCTTTATCATATTTTGATGCAGGTTTTTAAAATTATATGGAAATGCCTTATGCTGTGAGATTTCCATCACACAAGGTGGTTGGTATCTGAAGAAACCCAAGAAAATGGTTTTTCTGGTCTTGTAAGAGCTGCATGACCCAGAAGAGTAGGAGTAAATATTTATTTGCAAAATAAATGATGTCCCAAAATCTCTGGTGTGTATCTGTTGCTGGGTGGCACTTAAGCTGCCTCTTCATCCTCGTTCATACCCAGAGGTGAAGTGCTGAGGCAGCTGGGTTTCCTGCCTCATCCCTTAGGTGTGGAGCGTGGCCAGCACGGCCAGGAACACTTCACTGAAACTGAGTTGCAGTTGTTTTTAACTTAAAACTCAGCCAGTAACAGTAAAATACACCGGGATCTGGAAGCCAAGGAGGATGAGATGTGAATTGACGTGTTTTTCTGTACTTGCTGTTGGGACTGAGCAACAGTGTAGGGAAGTTAGTGGGACTGGAAACGAAAAGGGAGCACACAGCTACCTCCTTGTGATACACACACACTGGTTCTGCAGGCCTGAATTTAGAATGCCCCTTTGAGCATTACACATTCAAGAGTATTTCAGTACAGAAGCAAAAAATCCCACCTTGGCAATTACTTGGAAGAGAAACTCGAACTAAGGAATCTTAGTGTCTTGTACTCGTATGGAAGACAAACTATAAGACTGTTTTCCACTCCTTTCCCCTCAAGACTATTTTATGGCACAGCATCCATAGAAAGATGGGAAATAGTCCTCCTCATAAACATACCTTTCTCTGGCCGTTCCTGAGAACTGCAGCTGTGAGGTTTTTCTGCTTTGGACTGAAGGACAATAAATATGCATATCTCCTGTAAGAGACATTATTATTAGGCAACCATTGAAAATAACAAAAAAGGCATCATAGGAAAAAAAGGAAAATAAAAAGAGAAAAACCCCAACATTTCCTCAGTTCTTCAAAATTATTAGTTCTTCCTTAGTTCTTTGACAGGGATCACTATCTGCATGGTAGAGAGCTCAGCATGGATTGCAGGTGGCTGAAGACCTGAGTCAAGCTGAGAGCTGAAGAAATAAAGGATTGCAATGACATTCCTAATGCCTATCTAACTTTAGGCAGATTCTTATTAGCTGTATGAGGTTTTCTGTAAACTGCACAAATTATAAATTATATATATATGTATGCAAATTACATACATAAAGATATTACCTACCTAACTCTGGATTTTAGGTACTGTCTGTGGACCAGATGCTTAAAAACAAGGTACTGTCATACTCCGATTTTACTCTTAATCCAATACACAGTTCCATTTATCCATCAAATGTAATAATCAAAGTGAAGCATAATGTTTAAGAAAACAAGCAGTCCCTCTAGGCTGCTTGGAGTACTCTATGTGGAATTTTTTGTTCTCGTCAAAAGAAACCTAACAAAAATCAGCAACAGTGGTATAAGTTCCACCACTGCTCTTCCTCTTACTCAGCAGGAAACATGCACTGGAAGGAAAATGGTGAGAATTTTTGTCTGACAAAACATTTCTCGGCTGTCAGACATAATGAGAAGTATTATTTATGTACAAGTTATAATGTATAGACAGAGTGAATGAACATTTGAAAGTTGAAAACTTTGTACTGGAAGTAAGAATTTAGTCATATGGCGTTGCAAAAGACATGGTAAATACAGTCTTCATTCTTTCAGTTTAGTTTATGCACTCAGCTTTTAATATTAGAATCAAGATTAAATCTCTTTCTTTGAAAAACAAAGTCTCAGCTGTCTGTGAGCTTGATATAGGAATTACTTGCTAATGTTCTGTTGCCTGTATTTTCTTTTTGGTGTTTTTTCATGCAGGAAATCGGAGTAGGTGATCACAATGGTCCTGCCAGGTTTAAGATATGAATAGAAATGAACAAATCTGACATTATAATGGAAGTTCTTTTCTTTCTTTCTTTTTTAACTTGAAAGGCACAGAAATGCAAATTCAAACCTAGGACAGCGCAACATTTAATGTCTGAGCACCGAACTCTCTCATATCTCAGCTATTTTTCCTGTCATTTGAAAATAAATTGGTTCCAGTTTTTGCACTTAATAATTTCCTCATCTAACAATTTATTTCTTCAAAACAGAAGAACACCTACATTGAAACAAACCACTGAAAAATAATCAGACAGAGTTTGCATGAAATGGCATTAGGGCTGTCCATACAGCCTGAGACTTTTTTGGGCCCAGGAGTGTTGAAGTCTTGTATTAGTCCCTGGGACCACAGGGTGGGACCCCAGGATCGTACACAGGTGGACTTCTGTGTTAGCTGGAATGTCGCCATATAAGAGTCACCAAAATGGCTTGTAGCGAAGACATCATTCAACAGAAATGCTTCTCAATGCCTGTTGGAAATTACTCTTTTTTTCATGATATTAACTAATGACTCTGCTCTTATTCAGTTCAACTAGTTCAACAGCTTAGTGACACCTGGCTCTTCCCTAGGAATTTTACTGGGAACTAGATTTCCAGGAAAATCTATGATTTTATTTTTCTAGTAAGTCTAATTAATCATATGTTAAATACTCCGGTATTTCTTTTCAACTGGACATATAAGAACAACTGATTCAAACATTAAAAGAAAAGACTGGAAATAACTATAGTTTTTTATTTCACAGTAAAACCAGGGAGCACTGATCGGTATTTTCAGCATGATTAATTTCAGTTCCTTAACTCATGCTTCCTTGGACTCTATCTCTTACTTTACTTAAATGAGGGATGTGCATTTTTTTTTAACTGAGGACATTATGCCATGTAAAACTCACACTGACTTCAAAGGTCAGGCACAGTGATGCTATGACCACAGGATTTGACTTACGAAACATTATCTGCCGCCTAAGCTTGGATATCTAAATAATGAGATACCTCAGACTAGAGCCTCTGCCCCAGGAATCCAAAGAGTTTTAACATTAATTAACATTATTTAATTTAACATTAATAAATATTAACAGAGAGTTTTAACATTAAGGCTTCTTGGTATATCCTGCAAATGGAGACTTGCAGAAGCACAATGTAATGGGAACAAATGAGAAATAATTTAAAGACATGAAGAACAGATTTTAAAGTGGTTTTGTTGGTGAAGGATGAAATAGAATCAATAAGTAGAACAAATAAAGAAATGTAAAAAATCAAATGGAAGCTGAATATGTCAGCTACTGACTCCATTAAAGCATGGTGGAAGGGGATGTTCATTATTTTAAATAATGAATTCAGACATGTCTAACCTGCATATCATTGACAAGCATCACTACCAAATGAGGTCTATGCATTTTAACCTATTTTTTTCTGCTTTTCTAGAAGCCTCCTCAATTAACCAGTCACTTCTAAGATGAAAAGTAAGGACAAAAATTAATACGAATAAGTCACTACCGCAAGATCCTTACTTACAGGAAAAATAGGGAAGTGTTGGCCAGGGTCAGTGGTGCAAAGGCTCATGTTTCTATTCATACACTTTCCATAACAAGATAATGCCTCTGAATCAATACTGCTGAAAATCTGAGGCAGATTTACAAAGATGCTTGGTTCATTGCACACTTTTCATTGTTCTCCCAAGAGCTAGCAGAGACCACTGGAAAACACAACAAACAGTGCAGATGGGTTGCTATTTCTTCTGACATGCATTGTCACTGACAGATATATATTGTTCATCTAAAACTAATGTGTTTTTAGAGATGCTGTCATTCACATTATAGATAATGTTAATCTATTAATCCTGCAAGAAAATTCAGAATCAGATGGTTCTTCACTATTTGTGTTATTTTATTATTTATTCTTAATTTACAGTAATGGTAAACTGGTTTATGGTTTATAATAAGCTTTTGAGCAATGTGTGTGTTAAAATTGGCATTGGTAGAATTTAGAAATAGCCAGGCATGTAAATAGTGCTAAGAATATTGATTTAATAATGGATGAAGTGGTATTAATTGTAGTCAAAATACAATCTTGCTTGCTGTCTAGGGGTAGTTCCAAAAGAAGAATGGAGGAAGGCAAAAGCAATACATGGCGAGTGAAAGCCAGCAAACCACAGGAAAATCCCTGCCTGATCCTTTCCTGCATGATGCTGAGCAACTTTCCCTCCTACTACCACCAAGTGGTGAGAAGCCTCCTGTTACCTGATGGCAAAACACTTCTCAGACCACCTTGCAGGGCTGACCTGCAAGGGCAGTAAATTTAAATATCACTAATACCATTGATTGTAATGGGCAATCAATCCACGTGTCTGCCCACAGGTTTTTGCTTCCACTGATTTTAAAATGATAGGCGTCAGATTTCCTGCCCTACAAAGCAAACTTCATTACCTAAACTATTAAATGAATGTTCCCTGCCAGTCTGTGGGTTACAAATTTCTGGACTGAAGCCTACTGGTTAAACAGGTCAGGGATCAATATTTGAAGGTTGTTATAAGATGCTGAAAACCCCTTGCACCCTCTGGCAAATAGAGGCAGGGGGACTGGATGTTCAGAATAACCTTTTGAGTTACAGGCCCAGTGCAGGACTCCCTGCCAGTGCAGTGGAGAGGATGTGATGATCTCTGTGGTCCTTTTTGTTGCTACATTATTATGTTCTCAGATGAAAGAGAAATCAGATTCCTCTCCCATGGACTCTTACGAAGTCAGTAGGAAGCACCAGTAGAAAGCACTATCAGATTAATAGACATAAACTTGGTATTCAACATGCAGAAGCAGGTAAAAGAATCAAAAGTAATCTACATGGCAGAAAAACATTTATGGGAGGGAAGACAGGAATGATGCAGGGAGACTCGGATAAAAACAAAAGTTAAAATTCCACTTTTTAAAGAAATGTTCCAGCGTTTTATCTTAAAAATGGTTAAGAATAATTGTATACAATCACATCTGCTATCGCTGCCCTGAGTTACTGCCTATTTACAAAGAGATGAGCCTACCAATTTTCTATTTATTAAGATACTACCGACAATACAGCAAGTTTGGAAGTTCCTGACTAACAGCAGCTTTACAAGATGTCAAAATAACCTTGCTATATCTGCTTACTTATTTGTTCTTCCACTTTGAAAATATCACTTCACTGGAGAGATGCTCATGGCTTTTATATGTAGTCAATAAGCTTCCAGAAGCCAAATTGCAGTCTAAAGCACTTTCATGGCACCCTTCACACCAAGATCCATAGAATTTATGTGATGAATTTCAGCAGTGACCCCATCACTTCTCTGATGCTGTGCAGCCCAAGAAAAGCTCTGAGATAGCTTGTGTTTTATTAATGGGAATTCAGGAAGGGTCAAATTCACTTTCTCAGCATTGAAAACTTTTGATTCCCCACATGTTTCTTTACCTGCAAATTTAGAACCCTTTTTTTCACTGCATATTGGACAAACAGCGTCCAATTAAAAAAAACCAAAACAACTAAGCCAACTCAAAATACAACTGAAGGCTTGGTAAACCTATGGAGGTTTTATCTGCAGTTTTCATGGAGCATGAGTCTCAAAGAGACACTTGCGATCTGACAGGCAAGCTAATTTAGGGGTGATAGGCCCTCCTACTTTTTCAAATTACCAATGTTAATCTTATTTTAGCATTCGTTCACCACTGACTGACCTCTGGAAAGGACTCATGTCCTCATTTCTATGAAAAACCCTCAAACTGCTTAAATAGATGTCCTATGACTGAGAAAATTTTTCACCCTTTTGTCTTTGTGGCATCCTAGGGATACTTGTTGCCTTAGTGACCAGCAGTATTTTTCAGTTATATTCATGTTCTGAACACTGACTTTAGACTTTCACAAAAACCGCCTTAACAGGGCACATTTTTTTCCTGAAACAGGATGAGAATAGGTAAGATCTCTCAGCAGTTTGAGGCAGCTCCCCTAACCTTCCAGTGTATCTATAATTCAGCACGCTGCAAGATCAGATGAATTTTGATAAATATGAATAAATAATGCATGCTTTAAGGGAAAAGGGAAAGTGAATGGAACAAGAAATAACGTGTTTAGGAAAAAATTAACCAGATGAAAAAAAAGAAAGAGAAAGATTCTTTTACCAAATATAAGAAGATGCTGAATAGTGTAAGTTCAGAATCATCAAAATAATTTATTCATAGCCCAGTAATTAGTCTTGTCCTTATATACATTAAGAATAAAATCTTAGTAACAGTAAGAAATAGTGTATTTAGTGAAAATTTAATCCTTTCCTCTAGCTGCTGCAAAATTCAGCCTAAAATGCTACCAAAGAATCTGAGTTAAGCTGATTCTTTTACACTCTCACACCCTGCTTGCAACTTCTGGTCTAAAGCCAGAAGTGCTAAGTTCTTGCCATTAAACACCAGATAAATTCCAGATAAACACCAGAAATAGAAGCATTATCTTAAAAAAAACCCTACTGATTTTTCAGAATTTTAAACTATTGCTATTATATAGAGAGTCAAGTTGATTCTTCCTTTGTGGAACTCTGTGATTGCTATTTTACCTGTTTTCTATGAGAACTCTCTACATAATGGATGTGACTTTTAAATTGTAGTTGCATATTCAATTACTTAGTAATATTAATGCTGATGTACTAAAAAGGGGAATGGCACCTCGGCTATGTAGTTCATAGTCTAATGTGAACAGAAGAATAGTTCAAGGGTACCAGCCAACATTTTCAGATATAGACATATATTTTTTATTTGATTTCCTGAATCAAAGTAAACAAGTAGTTAAGATTCGTACAGGAATCTGTCTATACTGTTTCTAACAAATTGGAAAGACCTCATTTCAAGAAAGATGAAAAGGATAAGGGAAACCAAATAGTTTATGCAGGAGGACTAACAAGCTGTCAGGAAGACATAACTAAGGAAGAGATATCACGGTAAAATATATTTCAAATGGGAGTGGAAATAGCAAACAGACTATGGATGCAAAAATATGAAGTAGGCCTAAATAAAAAGAGCAGATGTCAGGACAAAAATCATCTGAAGCAATACCAAAGGAAGCTGTGGAGTGGAGTTCCTTGCCACAGAGGAGTTATCATGACTAAAATTTTGTTTTCTTTCAAGAGGAGACATTGCAAATTCACTGAAGCAACCTGTGTTTATAGGTCATTAAAACAGACCACAACAATGCAAACCACCAAAACTGGAGAGTAGTCTGCTGTAATATCACTGAAAGTCTGTCTTGTGCGGATATAATTTTCTGTTCTGTGTCGGAAGAGCTTTGAAAATGCTAATTGTGGTTTTAATATGAAAGGCAGAAAAGGTAATTCTAGGTGTGAAATGATCCCAGGAGAACATCTCGGCTAGGTTTGAAGTCCGTGCCCTAAAAAATGGGCACCCTGAATAATGAGAAGGTGTGAACAGGCACAGAGTAGGAAAGGAAGTAGGTATTGAAGGTAAAGTAAACCTGAATGGGGACTGAAGAGAGCCTGAACAAGAAAGATGTTTTTAGGCTCTACATGTGCAACAACTAAAAAGCCATAATTGTTGCCCCCCATGGTGGGGAGGAAAGCTCCAGGAAATACAATGGGGCTATTATGTCTATAACAAAACACAGTGAGACTTAAGGAGATGGAAAAAACATGGAAAAGACTAGAATTCACAGTGTTTTGGATTTTTTTTCTTTGCTATTACACACCAGATGATTAAAAAGAATCCCATTGAGTGAGGTAAAATACCAATGTCCATTGCAGAATAGGTTCTAGATTGTATTCATAAAACAATGGTTAGAGAAATGACTATTCTTTATATTACTTTGTGAAGACATGCATTTATGTTTACAGACCCATTTTATCCAAACTGAGATTGAATTGTGGAAGAATTAGGCGGTGACCAACTCCTGCAATTTTGCGTCCAATCTATGTAGCAGTTGTTAGATATGTGCAATGAAGTGCAACCGACTGTTCTTTCCCTCTGGCCACTGTGAATTATTAATTGCTGTTTATCCCCGATTTGCCATTCCTTGGAGGATTTCATTAAAGAAAATGACACAATGAGAACGAATACTTCAGATACCAAGTCCTCCAATTCCAGGCCTGGTATTCAGGCTCATCTGTTCACACAATAATGTAATTTCAAAGGCATTGAGCCTTGTTTCAGAACAGCTTTACAGCTATGAATCTCTATGAAAATAGCAATGCACAGGTGTGACACAAAATTGATTAAGCCATAAAGAATGTACATGGCAGGGACAATTTTTACAAGAGCATGAAACAAAATGAATGATCAGGTATTTTAAAAGAGTTCAGCACTTCAGATCCTTTGATAATCCATTGTCATCTGAGGGAAAATTTAGACACTTATTTGTTTTAAAACCCCACTTTTCTTTAGGTCTGAAAGCTGAGCTTCTGGAAAAATTTGGTTCTGAAAAATGAGTCCCATTGTATGCAGATCCCTCTTCACATTATAAGAACCTGATTTAATATTTCAAAAGCAATAGTCTTTCAGCACACATTATTTCCCAGTGTTCAATTTATGACTATTTGTACCTCCATAAGAAGATTAACATGATGTAATGACACAAATTACAGAAGTAATGAAGTACTGTTTACTTGGCAAATCATTACAGAAAAATCTATTGCTGTCCAAGAAGTAAATACAATTTCACATAAAGTATTCCCAAATGTAACAGACATGAAATGTAACAGAAGCAAAAATAAAATAGAATGGTTCCAGCTTCAGAAATATTTTCTATTGCAAGAATGACAATAAACTGGAGCAGTTCATCTCTGATTTACACTTGACTGATGATACACTTTGAAAGTATAAGGCACTAACTTCATTGTCACATATGAGACAGAAAGATGCCACTTGCTAAGTTCACCAGGAAAACATTCCTCTAGAAATTTTGTTAGAAAGGGAGTCAGAGGAACTCTCATTCACTTCCTTGAGCCACTAAGAGGAAGTACATAAGATACAGGGTCATAATTTGCTTTAGATTCCTGTAACCCAGCAATGCAGCTGTTCCACTGCAATCTCAAGGTTGTTAAACAGCCACATAAAACTCAGTACTGAAATAATGCAAGCTCCACAGTAGCTTTGTGACATCATATCATATTTTAGGCAGTTCAGCAAGAACATGCTCTTCAAGAACCTTAGGAGATAGTTACTAATCGAATCTTACTCACTGCCTGGTAATTTAAAGACAGACTTATACCTGACCACTTCTTAGACATGCTTATTTTAGCTCCAGCTTGTGCTGAGAAGAAACTATCAACATAGATGTTATCAATATCATATCTGTGTCCCTCCTGTATGAGAACTGCATCTTCCAAAGTTACCTCAAATCTTCAAGTTGTTGTTTTGTTTTTTTTTCCCACCTTTTTGAATTTTGCTCAAGTTAGAAGATATCAAACGAACACAAATCAGGAGAACGATCTTATCTTTCCACTCACCTCCGTAATAGGTGCAGGGATCCAGGTCAGCCTGGTTAAACCTTTGCTGGTGGGCTTCATCAGCACGCATAGCCCATGTTTTGGAGTGCAAATTATTGGCAACCATAGAATACGACCCCACTGAGACACAGCTAACATCATTGCTTCTCCAAGACCTGGTGAGCTCTTCCTCCTGCCTGCAATACTATTCGTCAAAGGACACCAATGCAAACAGCTGCATAAACCCAGCTTCTGCTCTTGGAACGAAAAGCAGAGCCAAAATTCTCAGTCCCCTTAGAAAGCTTTATTATTTATTTGTATTTATTTTGCAAAGAAAACAATGTAGAAACATAGAAACAATAAGGCTGGAAATGGTGTCCAAAAATCTAGTTCATCTTCTCAAAACTGAGCTAACTCCAAACTCAGCAGTACAGGGCAGTACTAATGGCCCCACTGTTTCCTGGGTACATTGGCAGTGCTTCTGGTGCCACTAAGGATTTAGGAATACAAAGCACAGATGTGGGAGAAATGTTCTTGGTCAGTACAACCAGTTCCCACCATGGCAGAAAATGATCACATAACTAGCTTCAGAAGTGCCTCAGGCTCAGTTTGGAATTCAGTTTTGTTCTTGCTTCCAGTAATTGTGCTGGAAAGTCACTCCAGAGTCACACTAGTATAACTTTCACCATTAATGCAATCATAAACCATATCTACCCATTAGTACCTATATTGCATTCAGCTTAAGTAACTTTTTCTTCACACCACTGTCAGTTACTGCTTGTATAGGCTACCTATCTCTCCGTAATGTATTTACAGAAGACAATAATATTGTCTCACAGTCTTTACATACTCATATTGGTAGGACAGATAAATGAGGGCCTTGAGTCATAAACCAGTTTTGCACTATTCTTACAAGTAAGATTGACTTAAATATCAACTAGAGACCTCTATCTGAAAGAGAATGACCTAAATTAATCATGCATGTACCAGCCATGCAGGATCGAAGCAGTGTGATTACAGTCACACCCATAAGGAAACACATTGAAAGGAGCAGACACTGTATGGTTTTATGACGTTCATCTGTGCAAAGAAACTCCTGCTTTGCTGCAGCTGAGCACAGCAATGTCTGACAGGCTTCGGTTGTGCTGGTTACAAAGGCAGAGGTGGTGGAATATCTGCATGAGACACTTTTGAAACTGCATCTAAAATTAAACTGGTCCCAAAAGCCATATGAATCCTTCCGTTTATTTTATAGTGGCCTCTGTTTTCACTCACCTTTAAACCAGTGTGAATTAAACTGAAATGCAACACTTCTATAGATGGTAGCATAGGTTTAATGGCATTTCCCAGTGCACCCATTCAGCTCTGTCAAACAAAAAAGTCCCTGGATCATGAAGATGCAGGAGTATCTATAAGGAGCTCTAAAACAGCTCCTGAGGAGAGTGCACTCAGGATTTTAAAACATATGTACAGGAACCAGCTTTATGAGAAATTCTGGTACAGTTCAAACTGGGGGACTGATCAAAGGCAAGTACCTTCACTCAAGCACAGAGAAAATCAAGCAATATACCATAGAAGAACAAATGACTTGTAACATTCACAGGTTGGCTGTACAGCAGTTTTCATGGACTGAAATACATTGAAGGAACCACTTGAGAACTTCAGATGTTGAGGTCTATGGAGGAATGAAGATCTAAAAATAAGAAACCAGCAAGTATTTTAATGAAATGGAGAATACAGTAGTATCTTTTGACTTCGTCTGACTGCCAAATGTATGAAAGAAGAAATAAGACCAGAGTATAATGTATTGACTAAGTTAAAGGAAACAAACAAAAACTGTTTTTGATGAGATGCTCTGCTTTATTAGAGTGCTGGAACTAGCAAGAATGTTAAAGAGGACGTTACTTAGAGCCAGATTTCCCTCAGAGAATTCAATTTCTAAAACTGACCTCTGAAGTGACCCAAATATGCCACCATGAGCTCTTGGGTTTATGGTCTATAGTTTCTAAAGACGAATGCCATGGAAGGCAAGTGACTGAACATAGACCTAATGTTAATTGCTCACTTCAGAGAAAGCCCACCAGGGATCTGAAGTCTACTTTTAGCTGCAGTTAGTTCCGAAAATCAGGGCTTATAAGTGTCTTTCATATGTGTTACCAACTTTACTATAAGGTAAACTGTAGACTGGACTCTACAAAGTATACTGATGAGGGTTTGACTTCTTTTTCTGTGAGGATGTTGTACATGTGTTTATGTGCGTGGAATAAGCTGAACTAGTCTGTAACTGATGAACAGAAGCAGCCAGTCATAGCCAGGAAAGGAGAACATTACCACACAAAGAGCCATCATGGGAAAGGGAAAAGAAATTTTTCATTTTTAATTTGGTCCCAGCATTACCTTGGGAATGAATAGTGCTTTCTTTATCACACATGTAATGCTTTCTTATTACCAGAGTGAAGGCAACCCCAAATGGAAGTAAATTTTGTGTTTGCAATTTGCTCAATGTAAATCAAGAGGGACCAATTCATTTTCATATTCCTGTTTAGTGAGCCGCTCAATGAAACACTGAAGTCGAGTGTTTCATTCTCCAAGGAACAGAACAACATCCTGTTGGTTGGAATTGGCTGAAGCAATTTCAAAACAACTAATAATGCTTATAAGACTCCAGCAACAATGCTTAAAACACTGAAACACTTTCTAAAGCCAAAACTACACCTATCTTTAAGAAGAGCAATGTAGAAAATATTGATTAGTTATTCTTAGCAAGGAATCAGGAGCTTAGAGAGTTCTTAACACAGAGTTATCAAGTATAATCTTTTTTGGCTCTAACAAAAGAAATTCTTTGTACAGCAGGATCATCAGTCTTTGTGGACAAAAAGACAAAGTAGGTATCTGATATGTAGGTTTTGGTAAGTCTATTAACTTTGCCTGAGGACAGACTCCCCATGCGCTAAATGAAAATGCTAAAAAAAAATTTAGCTACTCATTTCCACAGAATAATTCATTGGGTTCACTGATGAAATTGAAAGACTTGTCAAGCAGTGTTCTCCTAAAGTCTGTGCAATATTTCATGCTATAATCTGGATGATGGATGGGTCAGTATGCCTATTAAATATGCAGATAATACAAAACTATAAATGACTGTACATAGGCTGTAGGATATCAGCTTAATAATGATCCTGACAAATTGGAGGAATGGTCCAAAAGCGGAATGAAATTCAGCATGTGTGAAATTCAGCAAGTGCGAGGTTCTAAAGATAAAGAAGGATAATCAGGAAGATAGGATAGGGAACAACAGCTTGTCTTATTGTTTTGCAGAAATGTCACTCAGAAGTAAAGTGCAGGAAGAGATGAAGTCCAGAAAGAAGCAATGAGACTGACAGAAGTCTAGAAAATAATGCTTGTGGTTGCATGTGAGGAACAGTTTGAGTCAAAGTTGTTGGAAGACTGATGGGGAACTGTAAACCATCTGAGTTCAAAAAGACTCTTTAAAGTCTTACAAGTAAGTTTTCAAGTCCCTTTTGCAAAAAGAAAAGGTTATAAAGTGTTGTTCATACCTGTGGTAGATAGGACAAAGAATATTTAGATAAAACACTAGGAAAACTCTTTAATTAGAAACTGATTTACAAGGAATTTCAATTTACTGCTTGTGGAAGTCACAGAGTTTCTACCCCAGAGGTAGTTTTAAAGGTTAGGCAATCTTCTGTAAGGAATGATAAATGTATTGTTGATCCTGTCTTTAGGTAGGGAATGGATTAAATGACCTTTCCATGTCATTTTCTACCTTGTTAATGACAGTTTAAAGTGTCAATTTTGAATATCCCATTTGCCAGAAAATATTCTGCTCTCAGAGAATATTCTTTGGTGGATCAGCTGTAAACTAAGTAAAATATCATTTACTGGGGGAAGAACAGTGTACACATCTTCTCATTCCCATATTTTGGGAGACACTGCAAAGTTATCAAAACTCCAAAACCAGTGTGGGTGTATAGCACATCATCTGCTTCATTCTCAGGCTCTTTCCTGCAAGGTAGTTTCTATGCTTTTAATCATAGAATCACACAATAATTTAGGTTGGAAAAGACCTTTATGTTCATTGAGTCCAACCATAAACTTTGAGAAGCTTATTTCCCAAATTTCCTCTTACTTTCCAAGTGTAAAATCACACAAGTAGAAAAGTTCCATGGGGCAGCTGATACTTTTTTCACGTACAACCCTATCACATCTCACAGTAATTTATTCATGCAGCCATATCCCTGTGCTCAGTGGAGATACAAGGTCATGCATTCAAGACTCACACAGGCTAAATAATTAATTTGACTTGTAATACCATACTGAACTCTTTAACATGCACCTGGACAGTTATCAGAGACTGCACAGAAATGCTATAGCAGAGGGAAGGAGGAACTCTAGCAAGCCTGCATGTGGGTCACACAATTTGGAGGTCACAGGCCTATTTCCATTGCCCCTATGCACTGCTATCACACAGTTATCTGAAAGCTGCCTTCATATGTACTAAGTCAAAAGGACTGTTTTTATTTCTCAAAACAGAGTGGTGACAAAATACTCTGTGTGAGAAAAGCAACTTTACAAAAGGACTTGGTGGTCACAGGATGGGATGTTGCCAGGTAGTATTTCAGGTATATTCCTGTAAAGCTACTCTTCCAGCCTTTATTTTGTTTTTCCTCCACTAGATCTCTTGCTCCTTTGAACATTCTGCATTTCTATCTCACTTGAATAATTTCAAACAATTTATCTCAGTTTGACAAATGCAGTCTTTTCCCAGCATAAATGACTTCAGTGGTGACATAGGGTACTTCAGTACATTATTTATATTTGCATATTGAATGTATTAGAAGGAGTTTCATTTAATGGCAGTGACAAACTACACATGAGGTTCAAAGCCTGATCTAGTAAGAAGCACACAGGTCACAAAACATACTCAAAGTAACACAAAACATATTCAAAGTAACACAAAACTCGTTAAAAATCTGTAGGTCTACTTGTTGGGTAAGGTATCATGCAGTAAAAGTATCATAAAAATATCTGAGTCATCCATATGATATATTGCTTTCCTATAAAGTGCATAAATATACTACCTTAAAAACCACGTGTGAAATTTAGCAACTGTGTATTCCTATTTTGTTCAAAGAGCTTTTTGACTGCAAGGAAGAAGCCTTCAGAATGATAAGGATTCAACACAGAACTGACATTCTGCCTAGAAAGCAGCCAGGCTTTCATATGTAAATTCTCCAGTATGCTTTGATTTTTGCTTTTAAAAAGTGTATTGTTCTGTGTATGGACTGAATATTTTTAGAATAGTTGCATAACATTAAATTTGCCCTTGGTGAGTTTTTCTTTGGTTGCTTGAAGTACTATTGCTTCATTTTAGTTCTTCTGAAATGACAGATTCATAAATGCCCAAAGGCCTATATACATTCTATGATTAAGCAGTTAATATGAGATGTCACCATGATTAATGAATGAGGTGTTTTTTTCAAAAGCAGTGCTTTCCTTATTGGTTTTCATGGCAGGCGCCTGACATGACAGCCCTTAAAGTTGCATAAGAAAAGAAAAAAACTTTATTTTGCAAGATAAATCAGAAAAAAAGAAATACATAAAGAAGAATGCCAGGATAAGTGGATTACAGTGTGAGGTATGCTTGGGTTTATTCTTGAATGTTAAGGAATAATTTTTGGCATTACATTTAAAAAATGCTGAAAACCAGATATGAGGTTATTTGTGGATAGGTGAGCTGGAAACAAGCTAAAAAAATGCAGTTTCAGCTATATTTTCCAGCTATCCTTATTTAAAGATAACTAGAGGAAACAAAAAGAATGTTCGTGGAAGATGCTGTGCTGAAAGCTGCTGGCTGATACCAGAAGAGTCTAAGATGTAAGTCTAAGAGTGAGATATTTTATAAGTCTAAGATAGAAAAAGCATGCTACAAGCTAAAACATTGTCAAACTCAGAGCAGGCAGCCAGCCCACTCTGCAGTTAGAATCAATGTGGATGGAGGACTGACTGCGGAAGGCACAATACCTGCAAAACAAGTGTAGCTAAACCAGGGCTAGTAAAAAGGGTTTCAACAGTTTTGAGCGCAGGAACCAGGGCTTGTTATTACTGGAGGCAGAAAGTCAGTAAAAGAGAAATTATCATTATAATCAGAGATAGATTTAATGAATGAGAATGGTCTTGACATGTGCCTGGAGGTGTAGTGCAGCAGCTCTGCTTTGCATAACAGGTAGAAGCTGAGATGCTGTACAATTTCTCTGTTCATTTGCTATGACCCCTTTTACACATGCAGCCCACATCAAGTACAGAGAGATCACAAAGAGTATGCCAAGTTCCAATTTCTGTCTTCTCAACCCCATAATAAACTGCTATGGAACTCTGGTTACTCACTTTTACAAAAAATTGTTGGAACTCTGTTAATTTTGAGACACCAAATCAGCCAGGAATAAGCCGCTGGTTTTAACACATTCTTGGTAAGAAAATGGACATCTGATAGTGGTTGGTTTTGTAACAGACTACAATAGCAAAATCCTTACAATGGTCACTTTGGATGTGAGAATAATTCTTGACAATTCACTTTCTTCTGCAGCAGTAGCAAAGTAATGGAGATCTTCAGGATCCCTAAAAGGAAGGAAACTACTGATGACTTCTGAGAAACACCCTCAGCTAACCTCAACCCAACCCTTTTTTTTTTGACAAAAGCTTCTTTTTCTTCCTTTCCTTCCTCTGAGTTCTCATCCTTGTAGGCTACGCTGTTTCTCTCTTCACCTCTCACTATTATCTTCCTTATCTGGGTCCTGCTGCTGCATCTTGTCCTTCCCCTCCCCTTCAATAAGTGTCATCTCCTGCTCTTCAAGGTGTGCGAACCCATGTGACAACTACTTCAATGGCACAGCATCACTATGGTGGCATCACTTTGCTAGTGTCAGAGAATAAAAAGTACCTCATCATCATGGGAAAAGCTAATGCATCTCCATAGCTGAAAAATTTTGTGGCGGGGAATAACAGCAGCTGCTGCAATACTCACTTTTCTCTCCTCTGTAACCACAAGAAAGTTAAAGAGAAGTCAGCATGACTCTGGCATGTTTACTCTTTTCAGCAGTGATTTGCACAGAAGAAACATTATCAAAAAGTTAATGGCACTTTGACATTGACATGACTTCAACTGTGCAATACAAGATTTCCTAGAAATGCTTTCTAAAATGGCCAAGACCTTTTCAGGATTTCCAAAAGCATTGCAAATCATTCTGCATTGGAAGGAAAACAAGTTTCCAAATGTCAGAATTCCCTATGAAACAGAAATCGAGTTACGTTGAGCTTTTATTACCATCCGCACTCACTACAGCTTAGAAAGTGCAGCTCTGTCTGGTAGTACTAGGTAGGGAAGTGACAAAGAGGTTTCCCTGTTTGATGGTTTTGTCCACAAAGAATGTATACCTTGTCTTCCTTATCAGTTAAAAATTAAAGTCTGTAAGATGGTTCCAGAGCAACAATTAAAAGCAATACATGCCATTTACATGTTGCTTAGTCACCTGAGTCAGAAAAAGATCAAAAATAAATCTGATTGTAATGATTAGTGAAACTAAAGACCAACAGAGAGTGAGTGAATTGCCACCTTTCTGCAGAAATAAACTCCCTGGAAACCATAATAAGCAACCATGGCTCTGTAAGAGTGCTTATTGGTCCACCTGCATAATGTATTTATAGCAGCTTTTAAAATGCAGAGGACCAATTTGTACCTATACTGCCTGAGATTCATGATTAAGTTTTTTCTCTGGATTTGAAAAATGCGTGTGTGAGTGGGAAGGCAGCTAAGGCATTAAAAAGAGTGGCTGCATGCCTTTCTAAACTTCAGATGTTTATAAGCATTGTTCTGCTTCAAAAGGACAGCTTCACCCCCATGTTATGTTATGTGGGTTTAACTTGTGTGTGTGAAAGAAGTTCTTTCTTACACAGACAACAGTGGAAACATGTTCAGTTGACATCCTTCAATGATGCTGCCTGCTGTGATGAGGCAACGATGATCTCAGGTTCCTGACCTAGTCTGCAGTTAGATGCTCTCTGCTTTTTAGCACCCACAGCATTATGGAGCCCAGGTGCCAAAGCGTGTGGTTGGTTGCAGTAGTAGGAAAGGCCACTTTCCTTACCTGGGTTTATCAGTAGGCCCAGGAACTCACTACGACACACAGCAGAGCAGCATGAGGCTATGAGTACACAGGTAAGGAATTCACCTGCCTCCTGGCTGCAGAGCAGACACACCAGATGCAGCAATTTCCCTGTGGCCTCTTCCATCCGTGACAACATGGTCAATAGGGAGGACTGAAAAATAAATTGAGTAAATTAATGATTCCTTTTCCCTAAAGGGGGTGGTTGAAAAACCAGCTTTACGAAGAGACTTGGAACAGAGCTAAACTGATGTTACTTTGGGCATCAATCACCAAATTCCATGGTTTACAAGCCAAGATGCTGCTGTGTTGAGACGACCTGTGGGCACTGAGATCTGCACCCCTGGCATTGCAGCCAAGGGCCCTATTAAATTAATTCTTTTTTCCTTGTGTTTTTGACCTAAAGCAGGAGTAAAGCTCCTGTTTTAAAGGTGGTTATACTGGCTTCCCACCAGCACAACAGTCTGCCCCTTCACCACCTGTAAATGTTCTATGAGGGCTTGGAAAGCATGCATCTCCTCCCGGTGTTTGGCTGCCAGGGCTTGAGGGCATTGCAGCCTGCCCACTGAGGTCTGCCCTGCCTCACAGCATTATGTAAAAGGGCCTGTACTTTTATGTAAACATATATACTTATTTCTTCCCTTTAAATAACTGAGTAGCGTGCCTCGCTCTGCTGCAGAGCAGTAACCACACTGCTTGCTAAGTAATGTTTACTTCAGTTCAGAGATTCAGGCAATACGAAAGGACACGGAAGATAAACCAAGGCAGGCTTAGAGAAATAGTCAGATCACAGCCAAGCTTATAATGAACACCAGAATGCTGGCTGGCAAAAGAAGATTATATTCCTACCTTCAGCTCAGTGAACAGCCTTGTCCCAGAGAAGGACAAGCTGAGGAACCACAGAAATAGCTCTGGCAAGTTGCCTTGGTCTAGTTCTCAAGAAAACTTTGATTTAAAATTACCTCCTCCAGCGGGATGGCATTTGGTGTTGGCTTTAGTGTAGATATATTTTGTTCACTGGAGTTATTTTTATACAGCGAGAATGAGAAGAAAAATATTCTGACTAAAGTCACCCAGTTGTTCACAGATTCTCTAATGCATATGTCCATCCATCCTAATGAGTAGTTTATGTTTAGACATCAATTATTTCTGCTTCTTTCCCATAAGACAGCACCCAGTGTCTGAAATGATGTTTCTTTTCCCAGCGCTGTCATTCTTATTTAGTCTAGAGAAGCTGACAAATAAGTAGTCAATTCCTACTCCCTTCCTTTGCAAAATTCGCAGTAATAGCCTAAAATTACATTGCAACATCAAATCTTTTTCAGGAGATTGCTTTCAGCAAATAAATACACGCAGCTTGCCAAGCTTTGTCCTGAAGTACAGAAGTTAACCACATCAAATCAGAATTTTGGGAATTTTGTTTTCACATCTTGGTCTATATTTTGTTCATGAACCAGAATATATGGTGAGATGTAAACTCTTGTTTGTTCAAATTTACATGATGTTTTTCATATCAGGTGCAAATTCAGGTGCAGGAGGTGGAAGCAAAACAAAGTGTGAATGGGCCAACCTTGGCATCAGTTTTTACAGCAGCTACTCTCATGTGTTATAACAATAATCGGCTTCTTTCTATGTCACCCCACTTTTTACTAAGGATCAGTCCACCTTTGAGAAATACAGAAGTGTTTTAGGAGCTTTTTGGGGGTAAGATTTGTCTTATTTCTTTCTGTGGACTATATTTGGATGGGATGAATTCCACCTGCACACAACTGAACTCTGCAGCAAAGGGAAAAAGTGGTCTGCTGACTAAACACCAGCAGGATTATTACAAAAGACACTCCACTGCAAATATTTCTCCTGCTGGGATCGACTGAGTGAACAGACAAGTGACAAACATGCTACAAGATGCAATGAGTGTTGGAGGCCTTACTGGCTATAGGGAGAGCTGGATGTGAATGTACACAGGATCTGGCAATGTAGCAGGAGATACGAGTCCAACTGCTCTTCCTGATTTGGTAATCTGTCACACAGCTCTTTATTTTATCTGAGTATAAATGTCCTCCTGTTCAATGTAAAGACTGTATTTCATAAGTCTGTGACACTGGTTTCCTACTCCACTTCTGGGAACAATTAAAATAGTTCATATTAAACTAGTGCATATGCTGTTCCTGGTTATGTCTGAGATCACTTATTACTTCATATGAGCTGAAAATAAATGCCTGGGACATTACAACCACTGCTATTCACAGTGAAAAGTCCTTCTGTGGAGTGAGCCTTTTCAAATGAAGGCTGTGTTAGAATTGGTTCTTTATCAAGTCTAGCAGAGAGTGTTTTCCTACTGACTTTCAGGCAATGAAAATGTGCTTACTGATTATTTCGCTTTTTACATCCTACTATCACTTGTCAAGAAGAGACGGATGTTTCTAGATCTCTTCAGAGGAATTTTGAAAGCCAGTACATAGGGAATTTCTTTCTTTACCTAAACAGCTTCTGGCTACAAAAGAAGAGTATTACTATTCTTTCCACATGAGCTACTGGCCTTTGCAAAGATATTCTGCTGTTTATGAAAACATGTCTGTCAATTTAATAATTAGGTAGATATCAGCTTTTATTCAGCGGATCAGAAAAAAAGTACTGATGATCTAATGCTATGTGGTTCTGCAGTCTGATTGAAACACTGTGGTTGACTCCTCCAAGCTTTCTGGTTTCATTATCATTAACATAATTTTCTGTTCAGTGCGGTGGGGGTTTTTTAAAGCAGTTGGTGCTTAGGGTTTATTACTGTTGCTGTGCAATCTATGCCAGTTTTAGGAATTTTGCCTTTTTACCATTACACCAGTCCGCATGGTTTTGGATAAGTGATACTTATGAGAATTAGTAGATTGTTAATAATTGTAATTATAAGATTATAATGAGGTTTTCAGTGTAAAGTGGTCTAACTGGTGCTCTTCTAATTCAAAATGACAACACTGAAAGTAAATTCCACAGAGTTAAATAAGTTGCTTTGACCTGAAACTAGTAAAAGGGAGAGCAGAACTATGATATTTTGAAGCTACAATGATCTTGCTGAGACAAATGTATCTTGTGGTGAGTCCAGTACCTTGCTGGACTCACCAGCTGGAGTCAATATTGATTACAGCAGAAACATAGACACCATGATACTCGCATTTAGGCACTCAGATTTAGATACCTACAGTCTGAGCTGTCTTCCTTGAGTAGACTAAAAGGCAGTGAAGACTTTGAAGACCATTGGGCCATAGCTTGAAATTCGTTTTTAATTTTTCTGCCTTTACTCAATCCCACTGAGAACATTTATGAGTTCAAATTTATGAGGAGGTTTGTTCTGAAATTACTGTTTCAAGAATGCAGTGATATGAAGTTACCAGCTTTTACTAAGCAGAAGGACTTGTGATTTATAAGCATTCAGAGCAGGCTTTCCTGTTATTCTGGTTATATTGCTTTCAGAAAAAGAAAGTGAAATGCAGTGGTCATATAAACCTACTTTGGCACACCTAGAGTGTTTGATAATAATGTTGTTCCAATGTTGTATCTTGTATTTCTAAGAAAGATATCTTCCTTATTCATTTCTTGCAAGTCTCCCAGTCTTTTCTGTTGAAGGTGCAGGTTGGTAACACTGCAGAAATAATGAAAACATATTTCTGCCATACTTCTGTGGAATAGCCTTCAGTGGGACGTTAATTCACTTTGACAATGGTCAGCCTAAGAGAGCGAAGGCTGGAACAATGGCTGGGACAGAAAGATTTTACTCCAAGTTCTCCAACCCGTATCTCCCCCACAGATATTGGCAAACACAGCTTGATGTTGCAGTGTACAGAAGACAGGATCTGTAAACAGCAGTTCAAGCTTCTAGTAGTCTGAGTACTAGTCACTCAGCTTCTTCAATTTCTGTTGGTATAGGTGAACATTTTGTAACCTGTTACAGGGAGGAACATCTGACAACTAAATGTTTGCATAAAGATCTGATAGCAACTTTCAGAAAATGCTGCTCCCTTATGAAGGACAGGGACTCAATCCAGAAGAGGAACTTCACAGGGCAGGAGGACTTGCAAGAGTGTAGCTTTGCATACACGCTTGCTGGCTTCCATATCCTAACTTAAAATAAAGTTCTTATGAATTGCTTTAGAGAGAAATCTAATACCAAATGAAATTAAGTATGCATATATTCCTCTAGATATATAGTTGCCACCTTTTTTAATCAATCTGTCATTAATCTATCTGTAGCTTTCAAAAGCCATGCTATAACCTATGACTGATTCTGGGGTAAGTTTGGAGAAGCCTATGCAGCTGGCAAACATGGAATACATTTTCCAAACATGGGAAACTCCCTTAGTTTCTGAAGGCTGAAAGTACACTTATAGAAGGATGCCTAGTAGGTGAAACACAAATAAGCATAAGTATTACACCTCAACCCTCAGACCAGGCACAAATCTCAGCCTTGCATTGATCAAACCCTTAAGCTGGAGATATTTTTAACTCCTATATTTATAAACTTTCCACTGTGCTTTGACTGGCTGTATGGGCAGGAAAAGCCAGAGAGTGACGTGTCAGGCTAAATGGCTGCTATCATATATTCCCATAGAGATTCAAATATAGCTGCTGAATATGCCTGGTAATTGCCATGGTTAATCTCTGGATGGTTCCTGGTCCTTCTGCCGAGCTGCTCTGTTCATTCTTCAGCGCACATATGCCTGTGGAGATTTGAACACATATCTCCTGGCAAAGACAAAAGTTGCAGTATCACGCTTGTAGATTATAAACGTCAGAACTGATTGCAAAGTGTCAGACGTTCAAAACCTATGAACAGTAGTTTGGCTCCCATTCCTGTTAGTGGTAGGTTTTAATTTAGATGTATATTTATTTCTGATAACTGCAGAATCTGTTTTTAAGAAATATGCTGGCAAGCAGGTTTTCTTGACACTTTCCAGCAGAAATATTGCAGCTTCTCTTGACCATCTTTATTGAGGGGAAAGTATTCAGCTCCATCAAACATATGGACTTAATATTTCAAGATCCCATGCTAAATCCTATACAGGACCTGAACATTTAAAGAATGATTTAAGTAGAATTGAAACTATGATATCCAGAGTACCTGACTCATCTGCTGCCCAGCCTGTCTGGATTTAATGCTCTCCAGTAACTCAAAATTCTTCCTCTGAGTGTGCCCAGGCAGCTTTAGCTGAGCCTGTGTCCTTCAGAAGATGTCAATGTAGTATAGGGTGGGGGCACACAGAAATGCCCAAAGCACTGCTGAGCAAGCCTAGATGCTTAACAGGATCCAGCCACTGAACAGTACTGCTTTACCCTGGCTAATCACACTTCCTAAGAAGCAGGCTTGATTTGTCTGGATGGATTTTTTTAAGTTAATACAGCTGTGGGGCTTCCCCAACCTTATTCTAAGCCAGTGTTTTTGCTCAACAGAGCACAGCACACTGTGATTTTCTTGTTCCCAGAGGAGCCTGATCAGCCATGCATAGAATATAGTCCTTTATGGAGTCTGCTTGCAACAACTTTCCTTGGAAACAAAAGAAAAAGTGATGGTATCCCTCTTGGATAAAAAAGCATAGACCTTAGAGCAAACCAATCAACAAGACCTCGCCTCTGCTTCTTCCCAAAAGGAGTTCCTAGAATTCCCTGAGTAAGGCCAACATTTTGGTGGAAGAAACACATCATTGCACACAAAGTGCTCAGGATTCATTGATATTTGACCACTGGCCATTCTGAATACTCTTTTAGGAAAAGTCACCTCTTCTACATACAATTCAGAGTCCAACTACGCAACTCCATGCTCAATTCTTTCTTCAGAAGCTTCTCTTCTGAGTTTTTTACCCAGTAATTTGGTCTAATGATAGTACTCCCAGCAAAATTAGTGGATTATAAAATGGTCACATTTTGTGTAGAGGAAAGAAAGTTGCATCTCCATGATGTCCTCGCCCTTCCTCTTCATTTACAAAGGCATGGAATGGCATAATCTGCTCAGATAAAACTTGTTGGTTTTCTTGCCTGAGAATAACAGAAGTATATTTTTTCCTAAATTTCAATAAGCCCTCAAACTTCTGTCATCTGCATCTCTTGTTATTGCTGAACTTCAATCAAACAGCTTCTGAATGTTTGACAATTAAAGCATTAACTTGAACTTAATGTCTGATTGGAGAGAATTTTCTCAGCAAGTACAAAGGAGCACTGTCTATTGGCTTCAGTCATGTTACCTTTCAGTAACAGAGACATGTAAACTAATCCTTTCTTCCCAGCCACACTGCTCTGAAAATAGGCCAGGTCCCACTGGGAAGATGCTCCTAGAAAAGTCTGTAATTAGACAACTTCAACTGCTCTGCACAAATACCTCATTAAAGTTCCACTGTGATCAAGCCTGCTGATGCATAAGACAGACACAAACATCTCCACTGAAAACTGTATTTTTTTTGATTCATTCACTGAAGCAAATATTACAGACAGTTTATCTCTTCAATCCAAGCAGATAGCTGTTTCTCTTCATTGATAACCCAATCAAAGGTTTATTGTAGATGACAGAATATTTTCTGATAATTTAGGAAGATGCAATAATTTGGATCTGGCCCTGAGAAAGTTTAATGCAGGGTCTGCAGAATAAACTGCTAGTAGCACTTCCTTCATTTCCAACTCAGATAGAAGCATTGTCTGCAGCTGTGCCTGGTCACTGACTCAGAGTCAATGCCGGGTAGATTTTTTGTTCATTGTTTGTATTCATGTTGATGACAGGTCTGATACTTCTGTAAGTAAGGTCAGAATGATGAAGCCTGGGAGAAAGAAGAGCACTCATGGGAATTTTGACATTTTTTTCTAATTTATTCAGTGTTCTGCATTGTTTCCTTTGTGCAGTACAGCGGTCTTCAAGTGAAACTCACGTTTTCCATTGTGAAATGTAGATTACAATGATTAAGACAGACACGAAAATTCTAATTTTTGACACTGATTCCTGATTCCACACTTTTTCCCACCCTGCGAAAACCATTCTACTGAACCCAATCAATGGTTTCTGCTGAGCACAAGATCACACCTTAGCCCGAGTTAGCCTGCTGCTTCTGTGTGATTCACTGGCAGATTAAATAATCAATTTTCCCCTTTTAAGAGTGATGGTGTCCGCTCCTGCCAGTCTCTTGTAACTAGGCTGCATATCTTTCAGCTGGCAAAGGGAAGCAGAACAGAGATCCCTATCCCTGCACTTTGGCTAAATGAACCAGCAATGCTAGAGAAAGTTTGTTGTTCAAGAGAGGTCTTTGGACACCAATGACAAGCAATTAAGTTGGGTATAACCCGTTCATATTAAATGTTTTCCTAAGAATTGATTCGGAGAAAACTCCAGGAACAAACTTGCCAACAAAGTTTTCCAAGTTGACAAGCAGGTATTCTTCATTGCGGCGCCGGGAGACACGGGGGATAGCTCCTCCTAACGTGTGTCCCCGTACTGCTACACAAGCCATCCTTATAT
>WYDI02017609.1:0-35574 GCA_009867235.2 Psittacus erithacus | reverse complement strand
GGGGGTTATATTTCCCTTTTTCCAGTCGTCGGGAACTTCACCTGACTGCCATGATTTTTCAAATATGATGGACAGTGGCTTAGCAACTTCTTTTGCCAGCTCCTTCAGGACCTGCGGATGAATTTCATCAGTCCCATGGACTTGTACACACTCAGGTTCTTAAGATGGTCTCGAACCTGATCCTCTCCTACAGTGGGCTTAGGGTCTTCATTCTCACAGTCCCTCTGTCTGCCTTCCAAGACTTTGGTGGTGTGGTTAGAGCATTTGTCAGTGAAGACTGAGGCAAAGAAGTCATTAAGACACTCAGCCTTCTCCAAATCCAGGGTAGCCAGTTCTCCTGATAGCTTCTGGAGAGGGCCTACATTGTCCCTAGTCTTTCTTAAGGAATAATTAAGCTGTTTCATTTATCAACAGGCTGATAGAATAAAACAAATTGGCTCTGGAGCAGAGGCGTCGCCTTTCCATTTGGTTTTGGTTTTTTCAAGCAGAGAATTGTTTTAAAGTGGGAGAACCAAGTTGCTTTCTTGACTAACTGGCTGATTAACTGCATACTCTATTGATTTGTGTTGCACTATATCATCTATTAGCAAAGCAGGGTTTGCACTCCTCCAGGATAAGTTACTTACACCTCCATGTATGTCTAATTCCTCTTGTTTACTCCCCATACGAAGGGTATTTGTATAAAGGCATCTGAGCCGAGCTCCAGATGAAGCCAACTCATTGGCTGGGGCAGCTGAAATAGCTCTGCACCACGCCAAGCATTTATTACAGGTGCTGACAACTGACTGGAAGTGTTGGGATGGATCGATGCCCCCTACCCCCAACACATCCAGTTGGTTCCTTTCACTGCTCATAACTGATGCTCCTAGACACGGTGTTTCCCCTCGCTCCAGTGTTGAAGGCTCTTCTCTGGAGCTGCTTGCCTCGACAAATGACCAATCTTTTGTATTGACAAGCAGAAGCTTTGTAATTATAAATGCCATTTAATAAGAGCAGTTTGTGGGGCTTATACAAAGCTTTTCAAAAAGCAGTTTCTAAAACCTCTGCATAAATAGGAAACTATACAGAACTGCTTAGACTCTTTACAATTTTATTATGCTGTGGTTGTGCTACAATTTTTTTCAGTGTGCGCCACTCAAAACTACATAAATTACAAATTATTACAAATTATACTATTATTGGCAACTTTAAAGAACTGAGTTGAATTGATATTGTTTCAAAGTTCTTGGTGCTGTAACTGTATAGAACTGAGATCCTCCAAAAAGTATGTGCTTCTCAAAATCCGATCTGTTTATATACTTTTATTAAGGGTTTGCAACATTAATGTCTGCTGAAAGGTGCTTCGTAGTAATTGCACGGTCTGGCAAAATTGAGGATAGATAATTTTTTATTAGCCAGTGAATGATTTACATCATATTAAATCAGCATGACAGCATCTAGTAGCAAAAGATTTTAGTGGGAAATTCTGAGTAGTGAAATAAGCGTGATGTCCGTGGGTGGGAATATCATGGAAATTCCCTTCAGTTATTATTGAGAGCAACTTTTATCTGTATGTCCTGTTATCTCTGATGGCCAGACAATATCTTCATACCTGTTTTGAATTACTGTAGCTATCACTGATGATACATGTGGCATCTTGGATAAGGTTAGGGTTGGACAGGAATTTGTAAATAGAATAGAATTAAATTCTAGAGTTGGATAGATATGGTTGTATGGGCAGCTGGCATTGGATTTAAGCAGTACAATATAATTTTTGTACTGCAAGTTTAAGTTTTATAAAAGTTCTCTGAAACTGCACTGAGCTCCTCAAGTATTTATATTTTGAGTTTCAAAATAAACAGATGCACTACATAACAGTTACGAGCACAGGTAAAATATAGGCTAGGAGTACAAAGCTAAAATTTAAATACTGTTTTATAAACATGTTAACAGATCTTAATAAGTCTCTGGTTTATTAAGACACTTCACCTCAAGGACACATACTGGGCAACATCTACCAGAAATTCGAGCATGTCCATTCAAGAATCTTTTTATAATACCTGGAGTAATTGTGAATGAATCCTATTTATATCGGACTGGTACTACCCTGAAGGCATGTCTCATCAACAGCATGGGCTAATGAGGTATCTGTTTCTGCTGCCACATTCTCTCTGTACACCAGAGCCTCACCTGAGATTTGTCTAATGCATCAGCTGTTTTATTCTGGGGGGTGATCCAGAGTTATTTATTTAATTATGACTGCAGTCTAGTTGTGAAAACCGTTTTCAGTACAAATGATTTTTAATTTGTAGTTAACTTGCATTCACATATCCTCACATCCAAATGTATGCAATTGAACTTAAGATGGTATCACTGTTTTAAGTAGTCTATTTGAGTTAATAACGGTCACAAGAAAGGAATAATATGGTTTGGATTCCTGAGCAATGATGTACAAAATGAGCTGTCAGTTTTATTATCCACCTTAAGCATTATAAGACAGCAGAGTGAACCTAAGTTTGTCACTGTAGAAAAACAACTCTCTGTAAAGCCCTACTTTATTCACAATCTGTAGCTGGTTGGTTGGATTATAAAGGAGTGTATTTAATTTTCCAGATTTAACTATGCACACAAGCACTTTTAATCAAAGCTTCCCTGGGTAGTCAGTCTGTAGTCAGAAAAATAGACATACCACTTATAATAAGAGATGGAGAAAAAGTTTCTCCCTTGCCCTACGAGTACATACCAGCTAGCAGAGAAAAAGTCTGCTTTTCTTTGGTTTCATTTGACAAGAAATCCTGCACTGGCCTAAGTGACTAGACCAATGAAGAGCAAGGACTTGAGATCTTAAAGCATCCATCCAGGTTAGAATAAAGTGAAAGGAATCAGGCTGCCCATACAAGACTGTAAATCTTAGACTCCTTAATTGCTAGGAGCTCTTGCAACACAGATATTTCTCAGTCCAGTCTCCAGGAGATGAACTGCTGCCAACTTATCCTTAATTAGTTTTTCTGGATCATACAGTTTGCTGCAATATGTGTCCTAGAGCTACTCTGAGGAGATACTGTGACATAATAAGTTTTACTGTAACAGGTACAAGGAAGGCGGTTCTTGCTTCGAATGGAGGACCATCTTTGTATATGCAGCCCAGGAAACGTATGTGGAGCATCTGCAACCTAACAGCTGTTGTATGTCACTTTGGCTGGATCAAGGGCTTAAAATGTGCTTAAGCAATCTACTGCAGCTCTTACTTTTACAAAGTACATCTGTGCTGACAGTTTTTCCACCAGTGGACTCCCATACATGTTAAAATGATAAACAAACTAGTCTAAAATTGGGGTGATAATGGAAGATACTAGAAAGCTCAAAGATAATTCAAGTTGAAATGATACTCGCTTAACACTTCAGTATAATTAATGGCTTTGGAAGAAAAGTTTCTCTCAAAACCATAAAGCTGTCTTGTTTTATGTCTTTCTGAGGCACCTCGCTGATACACAGTTGTTGAAGTTCTGCCTCTGTGAGTGGTACATAATCTATTATTTAGTGATAACAATGAGCATATTGCATTTATGCTTTGATGTTTTAAATGTCTTGCCGGAGGATAATAGATATTCAATTGTCACTGATCATACAGAACCCAGTAAAATACTTAGTAAAATCAGTAGGGGGCTTCTGTCGACTTAATAGTTCTTGTTTTAAGATAATAACAAGCTACATACAGAAACTAAGCCAACAGATTTCTAATAATTATTTTTCTTATAATTATTTTAAGGATCTCTTATTTGTATTACACACATTGATTTTATCTGTGTTCTAAATTTTTTTTTTTCCATTTTAAAGTTATTAGAAAGCTATTTACCAATGCAACCATGCAAGGAGCAACATACTCTAATGGAGAAACATTGCTAAGCTGTAGTGAGGAATAATATCTTCACTTAAAAAAGAATGTAATATCAGCTATCAGTTCAAGCAAGGGTAGAAAAGTACAATGCATCAAAAAAAAATTATTTGTATGAACTCGTGTAAACACATCACTCAAAAAATGAGATACCTCTTTTTTTAATAATAACTTTCTCTCTCTGATTTGTCTCATAGTCCTTCAAGCAGAGTCACAGTCTCTTGTCATAATCTTTACATTCATCTCATCTTATATATTACATATTCACAAATGTATTGATAAGATTTTAATTTATTGCATTAATATTTGTCTCAGATATTTCCAGATTATTTCAACGAAATAGTGTCTCAAATTTTAGTAGTAGCTTAGTTTTGATATTTTCATCATATTGAGTTAAAGAAGAGAATTTACAACTTAACCTTAAGAAATAAATAGGATATGCACTGCAAAATGGTTAGGTTTTGTGCGCTAAAATTAGAAATTTTTGAGGGATTGTACGGCATGAATACTTTTAAAAAAATGTTTGGTTACACATTTTGTGTTTTAAAAAAGTAACAAGAATGAAACATTTTAAAGCTAAACGGAATCCATTCACTTTACCTCTTGATTTATCCAAACAGAAAGAAAAAAAAAAGATGGTAGGATCTTTTCTCTAGGAAATAAATAAATAAATCTGTAATTATAGTTGAATTTTTATAAACCAGAAGTATTTACAGTGCCAGAGAGCATTAATCCAATTATGAATTATCTTTGACTAGGTTTAAAGAACTGAAAACTAAAGGAGATAAAAAAAAGCATTGTCACTTTGGGACCGGAGGAGATGGAAACAGAAATTTAAGTTTCAGGTACTAAATTACTTAGGAAATATGTGCACCAGATACATGCTCGGCTGAAAGAAGGCAATGAAATTAAAATAAGGGTTGGTGTGAAGGACAGGAAAAAAAAGAATGAAATACGAGAATGAAAGGTGTGTACCTGCTAGAGAAACCTGATTGCTGGAATAAGATTTCCAGATTAGTGAATGAAAGAAACATTGCAAACATAATGTATATCATTTAACACACTGTTTTACAAAATCCTACATTCAAAACTCTAGACTATCTTGTTTGAAAGATTTGCATGAATTTTAAATGGACTAAAGAACTAAACAAAGAGCTATAATAGAAAGTGAGATGATGATTTGGAAGGAAGTGTTTAGTTTGAACTACAAAAATAAGTCATGACTACAGTCCTAACCAACTTCTTTAATGGTCTCGAAGGAGAAACATGCAGCATATGTATGGCTTTTTCACATTGTGCTAAATGGCACTAAAATGAAAACACCAGCAAGAGTAGAGGAAATAATACAAAGGTTGATCATAAAACATTGAACATACAGAAAAGAAGACTTCAGAAAATCATTGACTTGGGAAGAATATATGCCACAGTACATTTGGAAGAGAAAAGATGATTGAAATGGTGATTAGAAGGTGAAGAAGAAAAACCTTAGAAAGCATCTACAGCTAAGCACACCCAAGTGTATGGAAATGCAAACAAAGGATGCACTTGAACAATGGTTCTCTCCAGTGCAAGAGACAACTACTATGGACCGACATATTCATAAGAGGTTATGGTCTCTAGAGGATTCTCAAAAGATCTTTTTTGTTGCTGTTATTTCAGTTTTTAGTTTCACAGGCTATGACTTTGAGCTAGGCAAGAGCAACGTGGCTGGCCACAGAATCAGAGACCAAAACTTTTGAGTTTTGCATTTTGTTAAGGATTCTTTTATCCCCTTAATCTGTAGAATTATTTTTTCCTCATTTAATTCCCCCTGAAGAGTCTGCTCTGTTTATCCTCTTCTCAGGCAACTCCTGCTAACCCACTCTTTCCTATGCATGGCTCATGCTTGCTACATCTTTTGTAAAGTTTCACTGTCATTTCTTTTCCCAGTTCCTTCACCCTGAACCTCTGAGCCCTTCTCCTTATTCTGTGCTGAGAACATTTTTCAATCCTTGAAAGGATTTCACTCTTTAAAGATTGTTCTTATATGAAGCCTTTGAACTTTAGGATGGTCCTGTAAGCCACAAAAGTTGCAAGCAGAACAATTATTTTATTTGAATTTCACAGAGAAGACATTAGGGCATAGGGAAGAAAGTAACTTCTAATTTGTGTGAAAGGAAAACAAAACCTCTGAACTGCAGTGAAGGTAAAATATGCAAAATTGAATGTTCTAAGATGAAAATTCTCAGCAGAAGCATAAAATAGGAAAATGGAGATCTGTTACCAAGGCATTCATTCATGGATGTCAGGGTCAGCAGGGAGCTGCTCTGGCAAAAAACAAAGTGCTTCCTCAGCCAACCCTGGCTCTCTCAAGTGGGATTGCTGGGCTTGGGAGATTGTTCTTACTTTCCTTGAAAACTGCAGCTACTTTTCCCTCATAACATAACTCAGCTTTCACAACTCCTTTTCAATTGTATTGTGATTATCTGCTTCTATGAATCACAAGGCTATGTTCTGAGGTACAAGTGCTATATCTGAAAAGGGTGTGGATTTAGTAGTTTTGCAATATTGCATTCTAGATTTCAATATGCAGACATTTGTAGCATTTTCAAAGGAAATAAAGAATATAATGAAATTACATAAGTTCAGCCTGTATCTTTGCAGTATACCTGAACTTAATAAAATAAAAGTCAACCAAAGTTTGATTCATATATCTTTATTTTATTTTAATTTCTTCATGGCTTATTATGTTTGAGAAATTCCTGCTTTTAGGAGTCCTTTCTAACTCCTCAGGTAAAAGAAAGCAGACGGTCATCTCTGCCTGTCTGTTTCTTACTTGCTATTTATTTTATATTTTAGTTTATGTCACATCTTCCTAAAATGGAACTTTTGTGATTGATTTACTGTGATTGATCACAGAATAGTTTTTGGTGTTTCAGGGGCAAACCACTGCAAAGCATCTCAATTAATAGCCTGTGGCCTCCTGCCTGAAAACATACCTGAGGCATGTATTAATGGACCAATAAAACATGGGCTGTCATATCTTAATGCTTTATTCCCATTCCATGTGAACAAGACTGCTCCCAGAGTTTGCCACAGGCAATCTGGTATTTCATCTCTGTGTCTGTTTTAATCTCTGATAGATTTTATCCACTTTCTGTCAAATCATGAACACTGGCATTATGAAGAGGTTTTTTAATGTTCATTAATGTTTTACTTTAGTTCTGTTTGTTTTTTCAGTGTCTTTTCATCCTAATCCTTTAAACATGATCCATTTATATAAAAATCACATACTTGCTTCTCACTGTTAACTAAAAAAGGAAAAAAAAGAATTGCTTTATTGCACTGAAATTTTGGCAAATTTCTGATTTAGATACAGTTCAGCTCATGAGTTTCAGTGTGTAAGTAAAGAAACATTTGCTTGCTAATTAAAACTCTTTTCATGAAATTTGCATACTTCAGCAATAAAAATTATACAAGCACCTATAATGATGATCCTTCTCATCTGTTTCACAATTTTGGACCCAAAATATCACATAACTTCTCCAACACACTAAAGAATGACACTTGAAAGATTGGGCTGAATAAACGCTAGAGGAATGCCCCAAAACATGCTCTGCAGTATCCTCCAAATGAAAAAGACCTCATTTTTTTTTCCTCCTACTTTTTTCTGGTCTGTGAGTCACTCAGCTCTGGGTGAAAAATTTAAGAGGAAATCAATCACTTCCCCAAACCCACTTTGAGAGAGGATTTATCTGAGCTGATCTTGATCTCTGAATTGATTCATTTATTCATTAGCAGTATCTATACAGTTTATTCCGTGATGTCCGTAACTATATACCTTCTGATTAGTGTCTCTTAATTTTTAAGACTGGGCAAAGACTCAGCTGTTGGTCTAATAATCCATAGGAAAGTAAGCAGAGCTGACCTTGAGTGTCTGAGGTTGGTCCCCGGACCCGTCTCCCTAAGTGCCTCAGGTACATTGAGGACAGTGTTTTTTTCTCCAGCCAGTTCCACCCCATGTGGTGGGAAGCAGGCAGCTGCTGCATGGTGTTGAGGGGTATGCATGTGCAGGGGACCCCCTCAGGACACGTCACCCATTCCTCTGCTTCCCTAGACTCCACCCAACAGCAGCAATCAGTTAACACGCTAACCCTGGAGTCAAATTGTGAGAAATTCCCATCACTTGCAAAATTGATGGAAAATCACATTTTAAGCACCAGTTTCAGAGAGTGCCAAATATTTCTCATTCTAGTTTCTACCTTTCTGTTTTTCACATAGCAATGAAAGCTGTTTTTCATAGAATAACAGTTTTTCCACCCTAGGAGTTACTCTGCTTCTGTTTCTATTGGCAAATGGGCATAAAATATGAATGTGAACTATTTGGCATAAAATAAATCTATAAAAATTGTTAGTAATTATTACTGTGACTCCAGTCCAGAACTCCTTATTCACATAATCCTGGCATCGCTGTTGTAGTTGGTTTTCCTTCAAAGAAACAGCGTCGAAAAACTCACCCACATTGAGCAGGTTCTGTGAGACATAAGATTGGCACACACAGTTGCGAATATTTATGCTAAGACTAAGACACTATTAAGAGTTATGTTCTTGCCAGAACAAAATAACTTGACCACAAGACTTGCAAACTGTATTCATGGCTGCAGTTCCACCCTTCTCATGTTTTCTGATCAAAGTACTTCAGTGCTGTGCAAAGTGAGACTATACCTGGCCAAGACACGTATTCAGTGTCCTTTATTTTTGTCAGTTCCAGAATAAACCACCACAGGTTATACAATCATCAGGTGTATTTCCAGTTCAAAGTATTGAATTGAATGTTGCATCATTTTTATGAATACCTTGTTGTCTTTATCAGGATTTCAAACCTTTATTAAAGAATTATTCTAAAAATCTGAAAATAAGTGATAGCTGAGAGTCCTTCACATGTGTAGGTCATTTCTCAGTGCTGTTTACAAAAATGCTTGTTGTACTGAAATAATGTGTTCAGTCTCGTAAATATTTATTCAACAGATATTCCCATGATGGTAAATTTAAAGCTTTTCAAAAGGTCCATGGCACAAAAGATTGTATGACTTAAGGTAACTAGTGATTTATGGCATTGTTGCTTCCCATCATTGAAGAAATGAGGCTTGCAACTGACTAATGTTTCTTTTTATTTTGTTTGCTGGAAACATTTATAACTTCCTCTTGGGGTTTTTCAGGGCTACATTGTGTGATATTCCCAAACTATTTTTGCACTATTGTTTGATTATAATTATAGTTGAACAGAAGTAAAATCTTGGGAATACTTTTAATTTGCTTAACTCCTTCCTGTTATGTCTTGTTAAAATTTATCTTAATTGATTATTGAAAAGGTCTATTTAAAATCTGAGCAATCTCAAGGATAGCTTCTGTTTGCTTTTATAACTTTTAAAAAGAACAAGACATAAAATTAATTTGAACAATGCTGGAGGGACTATCTGATGTTCAGAAACCTTCAGCATAGGCCAAAGAAACCTCAAGAGAAGAGTTAAAACCAAGAGGTTTTCTTCATGGAGTTTACTCCATGTCACTCTGCTGGTGGCACAGAGGGGAGACTGGTGTCACCCAGACACTTTACAGTAAATTCACTCTCCATGTATCTGACAATTCCATCATCAGGAGCTCAGGACTTTGTGCTGCCTCCAGAGCTTCTTGCTGCTCTGCATCTGTCAACACTGTCCCAGCTGATAAGTATCTCCAGCACAGATGTCTCTGGGACTCTTAAAAAGGAAAAGGGAAGAGTTCTGTACCTTTCCTCAGAAAGTAGTATATTTAATCTATATTAACTAACAAACAAGCACATTCCCACTGGTACAGGTGGGTAGATTAAATTGCCACACAGGATGATGTGGCACTCAAGTAAAGAAAATGCATTCTGGAAACTGCTTTTGTATCCATTGATGGTGTGAGAATCAGTTCTGCCTTAATTTATGAATTGTCTGAGTTGGGTATAAAAGTACATTTCTTTAGTGATTATTACTAGCCTCAGAGAATGCTTCAACCAGGGAGAAATGCTGATTTGTTTATAAGGTCAATGAAAAGACATGCACCCAACATTGCCTTCCTAGCAGAGCTTTCAGTTACATTCAGTCATTTTTTATCTTGAATTGATAAAGTTAATGCAGAGAATCAAAGCCAAGCTTATATCACCAGTAAATATTATGATCGTATACATCTGCAAAGCACACAAACTCTGTCCTCACTTAAATAGAGCTTTTAGAAAACCTAAACAAAGTACTTGATTTATGAATACAGCATGACATGTTTTGGCTATTGATAATACACACAATATTTATTTCAATAAGTTTAGAATAAATTATTATACCCAAAATAATTTTCGCTGAGGTCATATTTATTAAAGATATTTAGCTCTTCGACAGTGATCTTTGTTCATATATTTCAAAGTATTTTGAGACAGCTGAAATTATTAGAACCTGTCTCACAGACAGGGAAACTGAGTCAGCCAGTGAGCTACGCTTACTTTTTCTTGCCTTCTGCCTGAACAGTAGTGTCAGTTCCTCAGTCCTGCATTACACCTTCACCGGAAATCTGTCCAAATCAGCTCACTATAATGCAGACTGGTAACAACCCATGTCCCCCCTAGACACTTCATAAATGACTTTTGCAATTTAAATACGCTGCCTAAATGCCAATCTGCTTTTTCTTTCTCAAGCTGTTCACACAATCTCAGAGGGTCTCCCTGTCCTAGTAGGAGTACTGACCCACTTGATGGCTTCCACTGCCTCTGTCAATTGCTCTGAAACTTTATCATCCCACTTTGAAGTTCTGGCATTCACAAATTATTTTTGGTTGGTTAGTTGGTGTGTTTCTCTGTTTAAGATTATTTCACTTTCCAACATCCTGTGAGCATCCTGTTCTTTGAGATGCACGTGTCTGAGTAATGTTCATCAGAGCTTAATAATCCTTCATCAACTTTAGTCACAGAGATTACATAAACAACTCTTACAGACTTCCCATACAGTGATGTACTCAGTAATTCAGCAGTTCTAAAATTATTTTAAATTGTAAACTGCACATAGACAGAAGTGGGAGAAGTATAGTAATGCACCATGATGCTTTTACTGTTATGACAGATCTGTAACTAATGCATAATTTTTAAGGAAATCTTACTTGGAAGCATAGATTTTACAACAGAGAATCAATTTACACTCTTTGTAAGACATCTCAGCAGCCATCTTGGTAACACACAGATGTTTTACTTTTAAGTTTTCATTAATTATTGATAAAATTGCACCTGTATAATACCAGAATGAGCAAACACAGAATGGTTTTGCTTTTTATGAGGAAATCTTTTCAGTATCAATAAAGATTAATTTCAAGAATGAGATATACTTTTATCACAGTGAGACTTTCTTCAGTTTTGTTGCAAAACAAAAACCTAGCCCCTGCTCTTCAGTTTACTGTCTAAATCTCCACTCTATGGATATATAAGTGCAAATTTTAAGCCTGCTCAGAAATTCTTAATTCAGACCTTTTTTTCGAGTGCAAGTTGGACTTTGGCTGGATAATTATTTTAGTTTTGGAAGACATATTTAAACCCCAAATATTTAAACTAGCTAATAGAATCTCAGTGCTTTGCCTGGGTTTTGCTTAATTTCATCCTATTCTTCAATTTCCAGCTGGCTTGCCAGTGTCTCTTATTGAGAACCGCATTGATTTTTTAAAAACTGAAAATTTTCTTCGCTGAAGCAGCTTCAGGATGAGATCTTTCTCTTGCTATAAAAATTTAGTTACATCAGCAAATACAATTTAACTTCTTAGAAATTGCAAGAATAGTCTGCATTCTTTGCAGGACACAGGAATAATTGTCTCATGTTTCAAAATATACTTAAAAAAAAATTTCTTCTTTATTTTCCTTCAGTTCAGCCCTGTTAACTACATCTAAAATGCACTTGTCAGTGGCTAGTAGAACAGGGACCTTAATACTGGCCCGAATTTAAGAAAAAAGAGGTTTTCTTGATCCAGTGTACTGACTCAGAGAATGAGTTACTGCCTGCAAAAAGGTCACAGCAAAAAAAAGAATTCACACTCTGTTATACACAGACCCCCAAATAACTTATCAGCTCAAACCTCCTTATAAAGGCCTATGATGTAGTACAGATCCTGGTAATATGACTAAGTAAGTCACTTATAACTCTGCTTATTTTATGAAATAATGGACAGACCTTGGCCCTATAAATGCAGATTAAAATAACTCTGTTAAGAGCTAAAAAGCTCTGTCACAATAATGCAATAAAAAAAATCATATCCCAAAGCGAGACAATATCTATTCATAACATTTTAAATGCAGATCGAGACAACAAAAGTTTTATGTGCAAAAAGATTTTTAAGGCATTTTTCTTAAAGCAGTAAACAATATCTTCTAGTTTCCAGTCTGTTAAGAAGGTCAGCAGACTGTCTGTGAATAAGTTAATCACTTTTAGTCTTTAGACATTTTTTTTCCCCTCATGAAGACTTGAAGAACTGATTGGTAACCTTTTATTCGATAATTTCGCGTCTTTTGGCCCTACTGGAATTTTAACTGCAATCAGGTTTTCTGTATGTGAAAAAAAGGATCACAACACCTCAATGAATAATCTTCTGCTATTAGTTAAATTACTTCACTTTGTCTATACTTCTTCCTCTTGAATGTAGTTACACATGGCTATAGCATCTGAAAGTCAGGCACATTCTTTTGGGAGCTGACATGAGAAACTGAAGACATTTATAATTGTCTTAGAACTCACTTTCCTAGTGCTCATTCGGTCACTTTCTGCAACTTTCAGCCCTCAGTGGAGCCAGTATGCACACAATATCTGCCCTATTTACCCTCTGAAAGTCCATTAAGTTTTGTTCAGTTAAGAGCAATGAAAACAGGTCCTACGTACCAGAGTAATAGCTTCAAAGTAATGGGCCAGATAATTAATTCTGAATTTCAGTGGGAATTCTACTGAAGTTCTATTGCAGCCATATTAATACTAAATGAGTCTATCAGAATTAATATTCCTGCAATAAATATCAAGGAGTTAACAACGATTAAGCCATCATTGTTATCTGTACCACGACAAAAAGGCAAGAAAGCCTTAAAGAATCTGTAAAGATTTGCTTGGTCCTTACATCATACATAGTAATGTATCAAGGCTTGTATGTATGCCATAGTCAGAGTGCAGCTGGTTCAAGGAAATGTGAGTTTATAGCATATTTGATAATCTATAATCTGCAGTAGCTCCCTACATACACAGAGTACAGCTGAAGTTAAGGTTGCTTGTTCTATTTTTGAATTAGAATAAGTTACTTCACATGAAGACGCTGTCAGTGCTGTATTGTCTGTCAAGTCAAAGCAAAATGCTCTGCTCAGTGCGAGTAATATTTGCTGATGAAAACCTTTTCCTTTACACAACTTTTTAAAGAGTAGGCAATATTCAGTACGGGTCACAGACCAGAAACTTACATTGCGATAATTCAACTTTGAAATAATTATAAATCTGCTCATCTTCATCCGACATAACTTTGAATGGGTACTGAGGCCTGATTACAAAAATTCACATTTTAGTTTATGAAGAACACATCAGTAGAGTGAGGAGAGAATGTAGACAGGAAATCAAGCTGCTGCATTCAAAACACATCATTTTCATCTAGTTGAAATGCTACAATAAGCTGTACTTGACTTATGTTTTGAGTGACTCATAAAGGAATGTATAAGTAAAGCCAAAGATACTGTGACTAGATTCCTGCTGACAGTGTAAATCTGAATATCTGCTTTTGTGCTATCTTCTATTTTATGGAGCACTACATACACCATGATACCTAATGCAAGATGTAGGCATTAAATATTAGTCACAAAAATTAGCTGTGATGTTTTTGTTTTTTTCAAGGAAAGCCATGGACCTAATTGGCTGCAGAAGATTTGACCCAACTCACTTTCTTCTCAGTAAGTATGTATTTCCAGACTATCAGTCTTCACCAATTAGATTAATGTGTCTTATCTCAACCTATATTTAAAATTTTCAATTTTTAAATGTATTTCTACAGTCACAATTAAATGTAATTAAAATAATTATTTCTCAAGATTTTCCCTGTGAATATTTCTTATTCTCTATCCTTTCCCCATTTCTCTTGCATCCAGACAAAAGAATAAATCGCATTACAGTCAAACTATAAAGCTGCTAGTGTGTACTGGGCTTTCTTTAATCAAGCCTGAATGCATTATCTCCCTATCGAATCTTGTTTATTTTCTGTTGATAAATTGTCCCTATGACTGTCTCAGAGATACATAAGAAAGTCAAATTTAGAAAATTCTGGCCCATTGATTGTATATCATCAGTCATTCCAGCTACAGAGTTTGGAACAGATATCAAAAATGTTTGATATTTCATGCATTTTGGCAGTACTGTTAGCAAAAGAAGAGTCACTTGAAAGCTAGAAAAGTGAAAGCTTGGCATGATCTCTGTAACATTCAACCAAGAGAAATGCCTTGGCTACATGGCTAAATTATCTATATTTATGACTAATCTAAAGCTTTTCTGTATGGCATTAAAACTCCTTTGTTTAAACAGAAAATCTATGTAAACATCCACCTGCAAAAAATACTTTGTTTGGCCAGGGAAAAGGCATAAACTCTTTCTCCTGGAAAGAAAGTGTTAAAGGATGGGAAAACTCAAAAAAAAGGAAAAGAAACACAAATGGCTGAAATAAAAATAGGGTAAATTCCTGAGGAATGGAAGAGGCATTGGGTAGACTGGTCTCCTCAATGCCATAGGCATCATGAAGAACAAAACACATTATAAAGACAGGCAGCAGAGGCTGGCTTAAGAATTGTCAAAACAATATGGAGCTAACCAAAAATAATTGTGAAGGCTGTGAAAGACTGGCCACCAGCAGTGAGAAATCCTTCCATTCCAACTAGAGTAAAGAAACATACCTGAAGAAAATAATCAGCTTGCTTGCTCAAAGTTCATTGCAATTATAGAGAACTGATCAATTGTTGATGTGTTATGATGACAGATGGTAGAATCACCTAATTCATTTGTTTTCACTGTGCCACCTGAACACTGTAGGCCATAGGTCTTATTAAAAAACAGAATTAAGCAGTGGCGAGAAAGGTCAGCTGCCCATTTCATCCTGGCAGTTGTACTTTGGAAATCTTGTTGGAGGCAGAAGCTCTAACTCACCTGAGAGGTACCAGTTTGTTTAAATAGAGAAACTTCTGGTCAGTGTGTAAACAACAGCCAGGAAATACTAATAATTCTTTTGTTTTCTAATCTTTCTAGTAATTTGTATTCTAATAATTTTGTTTTTCTAATCATTCTTCTGTTTTCCTGGAGACTCATAGAAAATTCTGTGGAAGTTTAATGCCCGTAACTCACTGGATAAGAATAAACTCCCCTCCCCCCCCCAGGCCAATAAATATCAAAGAGTGTAATCTGCTTTCATGAAAGGTTGATTGAGAACAGTCAGCATGCGTCTACTACAATGAGACTTGCCATGAAGATCATGAAGTATATTCATATTCCATGGTTAGATAACTTTATCTATGAAACTTTAGAGTCAAATACTTACACTTCAAATTAATAATTATTTGTACAATAGGGGTATGTAAGCACCTCATTTGCTGTATGTTCTTTTCCACAAATTCATCTACTAGAATATTTGTGGAAAGTAACCACAGAGGCAGTGTGTACACAATTTAAACTAATTCCTTTAAAATCAAAAGAATATTCATAGAAATGTTTGCTGTGTTCATCCAATTCTAATTAATACCTACTTTTGACATCTGTGGAAATCAGATGAAGTATTAAAATAGAGAGTCTGAAGGAGTAAAATATCATTCTTCCACTAGTATGTGATTAACATATTTTCAAGTTACACCTTTTAGAAGCAATGTAAAACCTTAACTAGAAATATTCAATTCAATTATATTGCAGGAAGCCATTGGCTAGCTTATTAGTATGATAAAAGTATGGAAATTATTGCAGTTTAAGAATACTGGGGGGGAGGTACTAACATGCTAATTGCAATTAAAGCCTGATATCAGTTCCATGTAGGAAGTCCAAGTTTGAGGTGATTTGAATGAGAGCAGAAATGTTAATTAATTAAAAGGTTTTTACTTCATATTACTAAGCCTTGCTGATGAATCTAGCAAGAAAGATTACTCCTGCTGACAAAAAGACATCTAGGAAGTGTACCACTTCATGACAATAGATCCAAAAATCCAGCAGTAATGTGATGATTTCCCAACTGGATGGTTGCTTTTGTGCCTCAACTACTCAGGCTATTTCTTAAGCCAACATTACCTTTCATTGCTCCTTCACTATGTCAATGAAGCACTGCAGTATTAGTAATTATGTAATTAGTGGCTTTTGGACTTCCACCGGAATCAAAAATACAAACGTTTCATGCTGGGAAGCCACAAATATCCAGTAATTTTTGCTAATGTTAGAGACCCTGGGGTAGAATCACAAAGTTGCCTTCTCGCTACTCAAATGGACACATTATGGAGAGGGGACATTATCCTTGGCCCTTTATGCTCACCAGAATGTCCTCCTGGGAAGTCACAACTCTTCTGGTTCAAGCCAAGTCCTTGCAAAATATGCATGAACTACATTAGCTCTTTTTTCATTATATATGCCCTTCATTCAAGTAGCTTGTACCTTAACACATTAATTATTAAACTTCTCCACATCAAACTTCCCTAAATTATATCACACCCAGGCTAAGTGTTGGTCAGCATGACTGATTATGCTTTATGCAAGCTGAAAACTATAACTACATGTTGCAAACAACAATAAAGAGACTATTGCAGGCAGCAGCTACATCTGCCCAAAGCAAACTTTTCATCCTTGCTGTGACAGCATCTGATGGAAAGCTTTTGCTATTTCTCTCTTCAATATGCATAATCAACGTCACCAAGGTTTTTGGTTTGTTTTGTTGTTTTGGTTTTTTTTTTTCTCTCTTTCTGCCATTTATTTATATCTCTAGTATAAAAGACTTTGACATACGGAAGAAACACATGCTAGAATTAAAACACTTATGGCAAAACATCATTCAAAAGATCCAGTAGCAGACACAGCAAGTAATATAGAGAAATCTACTAATATATCCTTATTCTCTTTAGTGCTCCTACCAGCTGGATCTTAGCAATGGGCCATTAATGAGCTTTACTTAGGTTACAAATGAACTTGAATATTCAGCCCTCCAGCATCTGTATAGAGAAGCTGGCAGTCTTTGTTGAAAGTGATGTGTATCTCTTCCTCCCTTTCAGCTGTCTGATACTCTCCCCTCCACAAAAAAACCAAGTTGCCACTTAGGTCACTGTTAGACAACTTGTGCTGTAAAGTAACCTTCTGGTTAATACTGCAAAGTTGTCCCTGAGCTATAAACCAAGCATTTGCAAATGGAGGTCCCCTCTACCGTTAAAAATGATACAGACAGAAAGTCTTCTTCAGGGCTGGGGGGAAAGAGTCAGATATTAATTCTGCCTTCCTACTGTTCTGTACTGTGCACCTCTTTTTCAGTTGTGCGTTCTGATGTGTATGTGCGCTGCAACTTCCAAACCCACAAAAATAAAAGTGAATGCTTTTTGTCATCTGCTTTACTTACAATGTTAGCAACTTTTCTTCCTAGGCCTTTCATTTTCCTCTTTAAAAGATACTCAAACACATATCAATAGATTTCTTTGTGACTCTAACTAGCTGAGTTATATATTATTTTTCAGCAGTAGTAGGTGTTGAAGAATTTGAATTGAAATTTGAAGGTTCCTGGCTCCCAAGCCAGCAGGAGATGAGGTTTAATTGCTTGGAAATACATTTTCACAGCCGATACTGAGGAGCAGAAAAAGTCTGTATGTCAAGAGCCTCTAAACTAATCATTTAGCCGTAACATGCACCACCCCATACCTGGGGACAATGTAACTGTTAACAGCTTGAAGCTGTTGAAAAAATACAACAGTGAGAAGGTTTCCTCTATTTTTCTAATGCTATTCTTTACCCTGAATAAACTAATAGAAATGTCTTATCTTAAATTCTGTCAGTTCAAATGAAAACAATTGCGTGTTCACCTAGTTTTAGCATTGGAATTTATTAGATCTGAGACTGGTCGTTAAGGTAAAAATTTTGAAGTTGCCCAGTTGTTAATACACTGCCTGTATAAACTCAGGGTCTGCTTGTTATATCTGGTTACACTTCAGAGACTGAGATTTTGTTTCCAGCGCTACAGATCAGGTCAAGAACTGCAGGAACAATTAGCCATTAGTCACTAGATCTCAATTTACCATAATAGGAGGTCATTTCTTCTGAGCATTTTCTTCCTGGAAAGGAAGAAGAAACATAGTAAACTGTCAAGCTTCTGAAAATTGGAGTGTGGAAAAGCTGGGTATGGCTTCTGAAAAGATAACAGTAATAAAGTTTTCTGGGTATGGCTTCTGAAAAGATAACAGTAATAAAGTTTTCTTCTTTTTTGAGCTTACCCCTTTTATCATGGGCAGGTTCCGCATATATTGACAGTGTCCAGTATAATAACAGTCTTCTTTTTTTCAAATCTCAAAGAAGTTGTAAACCTAGCTAATCTCACAAAGAATCAAGCAGATTGCTCCTGACTCAGTAGAGGCATGTGAAAGAGATGCCGAGAAACTCGCCCTGTGTAACATCTTACTTGTTTCTGGCATAATTATTGCTTTCCCATCACTTAAATGAAGGACAGAACAGAGGCATGGGTCTATTTTTTTCAGTGTACTTCACTAACTGACCTTTTTGCACCCACCAGAAAAGGAGACAGCAGTTCTCCTCCCTCACAAACACTGCAAAGGGCCACCAAAGCACGTTTCTACGCACAGGAGATGCGGTGAGCGTGGGAGCTTGGCTTCCATGCTGCTGCTGATTCAGGCTCTGAAGTAGAAAAAGGAGTAATAGCACTTATGTAGAGGCGTGCTCTCCTATCACACAGGAAACCTTATAACAACTCCCTGACACCAAAAGGGTGTTGGTACTCATCAATCCCAGCTGGGCTTGAGCTTTGCTGTTTTGTGAAAGGAGCAGTCAACTGTGAGACACTTGGATTGCATAGCAAGACCTTGCTTCCGGCTTTTCAGAAGAAATATTTTATTTCTTCTATTTTAAGGGAAGCTTCAAAACTTAGAGGACGCATGTTGTTAATTGGCCTTACCTAAAACCAGTACTTGTAATTAATATAAACAGGGGAGGGATCTCATGTCTATTGGTAGATTAGCTAACAATCAGTGGACATATAGTCAACTGTAGAAAGGTTAAAGGTCAGGGCTTTTAAAATGTGGGTTGATGATCCCTTGGGGACAGTGTGGTGTGAAAAAGAATTTGGTATGCTTGATGTTATAGGCATGATCAGCCTGTCAAAATCCATTAGCACTCATTTTTCCTTCAAATAAGCATTAAGCTTACTTTTGGTATTTTTTTTCAAAGCAGATTTCTTATCATTCTTAGTAATCCTTTATAAGCATGAAATATTTCATTCCTTATATGATAAAAAGTGATTTTTCAGGAATTGGTAAGATGCGTGCTATATTCTTCAACTGAGTCTGTTTAGCACATTGAATATAATTCTGATAAACTTCAAGTTAAATTGAAGACTTTATAGAGAAAAATAGTCTTACTGAAGGTGTAGCTTACTGTGTGGAGCACTATGTTATCTTTTGTAAATTTCTTGTTTATAGCATGAAAAAGACCAAAACAAATCTGAGTATCCTATTTAAAAGAAATTCAGAAATATTTTAGTCCTACTTTATGGCTCTTAGATGCAAAGTGTTTTAACTTGACATTTTCTCTGAATATTTTACGAGATGTTCTTTGACTCTCTAGATAGCTGTGAGGGAGAGAAAATGAATTTGTTTTTAACATTTGTTCATTGCAGTTTCAAAAGCACTTCTTATCATGACCTTGAAAGTAAAGGAGCTTATAGATTTTTTTTTGTTATATGATACTCATTAGTAAGTAATGCATAAAGAATGCTAATACTATATACTGAAATATATGAAGAACTGTATTTTTTTATTATGTTAGAAAACAAGATGTGCAACTGAAATGACAAAAAGGTGTGGCATGTGTACCTTAAAATAGTCTGAAAGCTTAAATTAAGGTCATTTAGAAAGTGTAATAAAAGTGAAATGAAAACAAATTTTCTAGCAGATAACATATTTGTAGCAGTTATATAATGCTGAGTTTAAGTACTATTTAAATCTCCTAAGTAAAAAGCTATTACATGCAGCTTTGAATCTGACTTCTGTCAGCTTCAGAACACGCATTCTACCATACATTTCCATCCCATATGTCAACGTTTAAAAATAGGTTTGGAAAATCAAATGAAATCTTTGATGTTCACTGTTGTAGCTTTGGATATTTATAAAAAAATCAAATCAATGCCTTCTAATATGTAATAAATCTTGAATTTGCCTCCCCAGAGATTACATCTCTATCTTTAGAAAGGCTCAGTCAGTCTGGTTCATTTGATGGGCAGATGCATGTCATGCAATACTTGATGAGAAACTTGTGAGCACACTTTGGCCATGTGTACTTTGAGCTGTCAGATGGATTTCTCTTGGGTATCTTTCCTTTTCCTGTGCATCAGAGCAAAATAATATTTTATTGTTAGTCATAATTAATAATTCATTGAAATGCACCAAATGAACACGCAAAAAAAGAATATGCATATAAATCTTATTAGGTCCCTCGATAAAGTCACAGTATGCTTTTCCATTTTGAATTTCCAGGCATATATTATATCATCCAATATTGGAACAAGCTGAGAAATGTAATATAAAAATTTGATAAATTGCTTTCTGTAAATGAGAAAACAGACTTGTAAAATGTGAAATGAACCATTCTGGCAAAGTAGAATTTGAGCTTAGAGTGTAAACACTTGAGTTAATGGCTAGGGTACCTCTAAGTCTCAGAAGCTGTGGTACACAGGGAGGGTGAAAGTGAGGTTATGGAAGCTCTTCAATATTTTACTTTGAACATCCTTACAGGCCTTAATTAGACAGATTACCTGTTATGCATGGTGCAGTGTGCTGAACAGTTTTAAACTGGCTTGTCCTCAAGGCAAATGGAAGGCAAAGTCAGAAAGAATTACACTCTACACGAATAACAAAGAACGTGTTATTAAGTAAGGGTTATGGTAAAAAAAAGGAAACATTCCCAGCCTATATACATTTTGTGTTTTAACTTTACCTAGTACAAAAGAGTCTTAAATATTTCCTGACCATTTGAATTTATGTACCTAACCTGTCCACCTCTTCAGTGCCTCAATCAGTGAGAAACCGTAATGACATTTAATGTTGTAATTACTTGATTTTTTATTTATGTTGCTTTATGACTGAGGAAAATGTAACATTAAAATCAATAAATGCCTTATAAGTGGATTTTTTAAATCTCAGTACAATTCCATACCTATAGTAGAAAACATAAAGGAACAGTAAGTATGTTTACCAGTGTTTCCAGGATACAAGTGTTAACTTGCTGTATATATGCTAAATTCCAGAATCTATTTAATCGGTTTATTCAGCCAGCCACCTACAGGGAAGGTCACCATGTCAAGCAATCCTGAATGGTATTTTGTGTGAATTGGGAACAGAACTTTTTAAAGGCCAGAGGTTTAGGAACATAAACCAGATGTGCTCATTTGAAATAGTCTACTTATTAAAAAAAGGTCAAGCACTTAGATCTTTTTCAAATCTTATTGTCAGACACACTCCATAGAAGTAAGAATTTTACTATTCTGATGGTATAAGTTTCACCAATTTTTTAGATGAAATACGTCTTCTGATATTTGCCATAAATGCATCACTTTCCTATTTAAAGTCTAATATTGCGTCTAAGAATTTTACTAATTCAATCATATGAATATTTTTTCAAGGTAATGACTTTTAAAATTCCTTTTCATGTTTTTATTTTTATAGTTCTGAATTACTGCATGCAACTAATTCATCCATTGATTTACAAAACAGTTCCAGCCAATAATTTTCACAGTGTAAATCTGGATAACACTTTGGTTAGTGTGAAGATGTTTTCTTGGTGTGCGCGGAGGTTTCTCTCCAGTTATATATGTCTAAAAATTGACATCTAGCCCATAGGAGTCAAATGAAATGTCATTTAATTGTTCTTTCAGTTTAACTCCATTGGCCTGCCTGCTAAACTATTTTACTGAACTGCTTATGTTGACTGGCAGGATATAATTTATTACTATGCCCAAATTTGTGAATACAATTTCTTCAGACCTTTCAAGAAGTTGAAAGGTCTTAAGAAATCCTTTCAAGAGATATGGGGGGAAGAAGTGAAGACTTTTTCCAGCTTCCGTCCAGGGTACTGAATATTAAACTGTGCTCTATCCATTCTGCTTAAACAAGTAGTCAACTCAGTGCTCAGAAGTAGCCCAGATCAGCAGAAGCTGACAGCATCCCTTTCCTCCCATTCTCAGCCTCACTATTGCCAGAGCTCCACAAACAAAAGCAGAAAAAAAAGATACTTGATACAGCAATCAAAAGTTACAGCAGAACAGAGTAAATTAAACACCTAGCTTTGATGACATACAGCAAAGGATGTATAATTGATTGATTGCCACTAAATGTCTGTAGTTCTGCTTTCAGTGTTGTGGATTATATAGCCATGGACAATTTTCTTATTTCAACTACTTCATGTTCTTGAAGGTGGCAGGAACCCTGAAGTCGTAATAAGCAAAAAGCAAATCCAGTGGTTGGAGACGATGTTTTGCCTTCTGCTTGAGCTACATTGCTCTCTGTCCCTCACCAATACTGAGTAACTACACAGACAAGAACAAATTTAACCAGATAATGGGCTGCTACAAAACCAAACACATGAAACCCCAGCACCTCAGCAAAACCCAAACAGATAACAAACCCCAAAATAATAATTGAGAACTTTTTTGCTAAGTTTATATTGAGATGCTTTCTTCTTCTGTTCCGCATTTGAATAACAATTTTTGCAGTGGTCTTTATTCATAGTGAACTGCAGATGACTTTCCATTTCGAGGTCAGGAATATTATTCACCCTTCAATGTACATTTCCATTTTTTAAATACTTGAATGAAATTCTGGGCTGTACCTATTTAACTTTACACAGAAGAAAACACTAAGCACTGGTACGCAGTCAGCAAATATTTTCCTGCAAAGGCTTATCGTCTTTTTTTTTTTTCCCCTTTAAGGGCACTATAATTTGGGTTTTTTTTTATCTTTGAAAGGTTAAACAAGTGTTTGGAAATATTTTTCTTATTTTTTTCTGATGTAAGTTCTGAGTAGAATATATCTAGCATAAGCCATTTCCCAAAAGTTTTCTTTAGAATTCTAGTGTTATTTCTGAGAAAGAATCACAAAATTTGTCATATTTGATAAACTTAGAGCATTCTTCTAAATTGTCCAAAAAGAAGACAAACTTTGAACAAATACATTTTCTTATTCTATATTTTTATGGAGATTTCATAGACTCTAAGTACAAAAACATTTGAAAAAAATAAAAAATTCTGTCTACCAATTTAAATATTTTTTACAGACACTTGTACTTCAGAGGTGAAAAAAACCACCACCACAAATAAATGAAGCAGTCTAAAAACCTACTTCTAGTAGGATTTATCTTTATTATTAATGTTATTATTTCTTAAAAAGCAGATAATTGAATTGACCTGGTTTCTTCTTTGGAAAGCTTATTGATCTGGCATATTTAAGTATTAAGCACTTTTACAGTCCCAGTGATAAAGCTCAGAAACTTCGGGTTCCTTTTAATCAACATTATTAATTGGAACCGTGTGTACCTGACATATGAGTTTCAGAGGTTGAATGCATGGAATTTTCTTTAAGTTTGTATATTACGATTTGGTTCATTACTACTTGAAGATTAGGTCAATCTTCTTTTTAAGGATAAAACATAAGGTCAATATAAGGTTAACTGTTCTACTAAATATTTTTTAGAGTTGTTTTTTTTTTTTTCCAGTTACACTCTTTATACTTATTTGCTGGGTTTCTTTGTATTGGTGGAGTTAATAGCAAATATTAACATTGCTCTATTCCAGAGGCAAAATAATACATTTCCTTTTGGGAAGACCTGTTCAAAAACAGCTTACAGAAAAAAAAAGTACATAATGTATCAAAATTTTAGGGCTTTAATAACTATAGTAACTGCAAAGAACAAAGTTCCTTTTAAAATGTTCATTTCAGTATTTCCTATTTTTCCCACACAGACAGTACATTTTAATTTTATTTCAACTTAACTAAAGTAGCAATATCTAAATTCGTTATGGTATATGAGACTGTATGGGTGAGGCTCATTGAACTGATGGAAAGTTATGAGAAAATGTTAATAAATATATTAAATTAGAGCATATATATTTATTAATTTAAGGCTTATTTTGCTTCCTGGGCAAGAAAAAAAATAGTTGCCTTGGTCTGCAGAAAAGAGGTTATGCTAACAGGTAGCTTAAAAACACATCTGATGGAATGTGCTACCTAAGGACAATGCTTAGACACCCAGAGCAGTGCAGTGATGAACGTGACTAAATAATGTGGAAAGTCTCAAAGGAAAATTTACATGAAGCAATGTGACATATTAGACAGTATGCTGGAAAACTGTAAGAGAAACTGGGTTCAACTGAATCTTCTCAGCTGTATCTGCTCTTCTGTGAGGAGTACCCTGCAAACAGAAAATGATGCCAGAGCTAGGATTTTCTGACAACCTCACCTTAGCAGTGAAGATAAAAAGGTCTGTTTCATATTTTCTGACCCATAAATCCTAATTGTCTCCTTTTCTTAGTTAAATTGATATAAAATCAAGCACCTTCACATTATATAGTATTACTTCTGAATCTCTGCTTCATTCTTGTTCTTGGATTGGAAAAGTTGACCTTACTGATATGAATCTGAAATAACTTCACTATGGTCAGAAATACCTGGAAAAACATCTTTTCTAATGTAATTTAATTGGTGTTGGTTGTTCAGAGGTTTCTACCAGTATAGTTCTGGCCTCATTGCACCAAGGTCTTGATCTGAATTGTTGGCAAAAAGCTCACTGACTTGCCCCAGAACAGTGATTTTGCGATGTAGTCTGTGTGATTCTGCAGTGTTTAAACACGTGTATAATATTATAAAGACAAAAACAAAAAACCCAAGCATTTTCTGTAATTGTGCTCTTCAATTTTTTATTTTTTCTTTTCCTTAAGCTCTTTAACTGTAATCATTGTAATAATTTCTGAGATAGTAGAGCATTGCAGTCCAGGATTTTATTTTTTGAGGCACTGTGCAAATGGAAAAGATGTCTTTACCCAAAATAATGTCATTCTTTTCCACTTTTTCTGACAAAAAGTTTTAGACTGTTCACAGTTATCTGCCTCCTATGCAGTTTAGTATTGCTTCCAATTATGCCAAAGTAAACGTATGCTATAAAAACCTCTGCTGCTTTATATTCTCTCCGTTACCTAACAATCCTCTTCCCTGTTTGCCTTTTATACTGCCGTTATGCTCTGGACTGATGGTTTCAATGATTTTCCTATTCCTGATCATTGTGCTGGATGATTGTTCTATTAAACTCAGAGTCCCTAGATTAGTTCCTTGCTTCACACATAATTATGTTGTATTTATCTCATGCTTATACAAAGCTATCTGAAACTCTTTGGTTTAAAAAAATAGTGGGATTCACAAATAAGGAAGCTGAGAATCTGTTTTGGTTAGTGATTTATGAGTTGCAACAGGATCCTTTAGCAGTTTTAGAGAACTTTGTTGATACCAAAGAAGTAATTCCATCAGTTTGTTGGTACCTTGCTGGATTCAGACATGCTCCCAGTTCTCCTCCTTCTCACTTTTTGAAAAACACTGGCTTTTGCATATATACTGTGGAGCTGCTGTGTTTTCAGCAGTGTACTGGCAAAGACAGTTCTATACAACTTTTAAGTATTTCTGATTGACCACAAAAGTATGAAATAAAACCCTTTCAGATAGCTCTATTAGAAAAGTGCTTCTACAAAAACATAGGTTTGGAAGTTCTGGTTTTTAATTTCCATGACTGTTTTCATTACCTTTTTGGATATATGAGAGATGTTTAATATTATGTTATTTCTAAAGTTATTACTGGCCATATAATCTGCTGGACTCCATGGGTTTTATTTGTTTTTAGCTAAAATGTTCCATCCATTTTTATTTCCTGAGAATATTACTAATATTGCGCTCTAAAAAGCTGTAAAGTATGAACGTTACTGTCGTGGTTTAAACCCAGTAGGCAGATCAGCCACACAGTCGCTTGCTCACTTCTCCCCCTTCTTTCCCTACCCTGCTCCCGGCAGGATGGGGAGGGGAATCAAAAGAACGTAACTCCCACTGGCTGAGATAGCAACAGTCCCGTAACTAAGGTATAACACAAACCACTGCTGTTACCACCAATAATAATAATTATAAGGAAAATAACAAGGGAAGAGAATACAATCGCTCACCACCCGCCAGCAGATACCTAGTCCAACCCGAACAGTGATCTCACCCTTCCGGGTGACTGCCCCCAGTTTATATAGTGGGCATGACGTGCTCTGGTATGGAATACCTCTTTGGTTAGTTTGGATCAGGTGTCCTGTCTCTGCTTCCTCCCGGCTTCCCCTCCTCCTTGGCAGAGCATGAGACTCAGAAAATCCTTGGTCAGACTAAACATTACTGAGCAACAACTAAAACCATTGGTGTTATCAGGGTTGTTCGCAGGCTGCAAGTCAAAAACGCAGCACTGCACCAGCTACTAAGAAGGAGCAAAATGACTGCTACTGCTGAACCCAGGACAGTTACCAACGCCTAGGACAGTTCACATTCTTTGCATTTGATATAGATACTTGTCCACCTGAACCTCTAATATTCCATAGCACCAGAAAAGGTCTAATAAAAAGTATATGCAAAATTGAATCTGCCTTCCAAGAAGAGAAACTCTCAATCCTACTCCCGAAAGCATTACTGATTAAAAGAGTATATTTTTGCTTAAGTACCATTTAATACAACTGTTAAATGCTGTGTGCTACACTTCCTTCTAATAGTCAAACTTATTCCCTGTCTTTGTCAATTTACAAAGCACACCATCCTTGAGATGCCTTTTGAAGAAATTTTACTGCTTCAATGTATGTATTTCAATAATTAATGGAATGATAAAAGAAGACTTGATTTTACTATATGTTCACTGAAAATATAAGAAAGGAAATTAACAGAAGCTGTTTTCATTTTAATAATATATATGAACCAATTTTTAAAATATAAATTTAGTATTTAAAATATTTTTCTTTTTTTTGTTTTCTGTTAAATTGATGTTAGTTACTTTAGTCACCATTGTGATATACTGAAAAACGCGCTCCATAAAAATGTCCTTTGTGCACTAATATAAATTGTGTTCAAACTAAGGTTTTGTAAACTGTGAATCACTGGTTTAGATTAACCTCGTAAGTGTCATTAAAGTCTTTTATTTAGCAACATTTTACTCTTTATTGGTTTCAGTATAAATCAAGTTTTCTGTTGAACAGAGCTTAGACGGTCCATATCTTGAGAGGTAACAAGGAAAAAGTTTGCAAAGAAAATCCCAACAGACATCACAGACAATTGGAATCAGGAGAGAATTAAAGAGAGAAATAATACGCAGCAAAGACAGATTGTTGTTTTCCTGGTTTGGCTTGGTCTGGTTTTATTTCTAGCAAGATGCTCCTTTGGAGCCCTGCTGTTATGAAGATCCTTACATATTACTTTGCTCTTGAGATTTAGTACTATTGATACATTGTCTTTATGTCTGTGGTAAGAAATTACATTCCATTATATTTAGGGTTTTAAGATTTGATTCTGCCCAGCACAGTGCAGAACATGCAAACGGTTCTTCTATTGACTTCACAGCAGAATTGCTCTTGGACTTAAGTGCCTTACTGGATAGGGGCTTCTCGTGACAATAATTCAGCAATCCTACTTGAGAAGTGGTGAAATCATTCCTTACCAGTAAAACGTATTTTTCTTGTCAAGAAGAGTTCAGTTCATAGTAGTCCTTAAACTTTTGCCCTTCATATTCCTTGCTGATATCTAATTTGATTAATTTTGTTTAATGACTTACTGAAGAAAAAATATAGCAGGTATACTTGCAATGTTGTTTAGAACATCTAGCATGTCTTGAAATTTTGCATCCTAGCAAAATTACAATTGTAATGTCATTAAGTGTACATAACATGCCCTGACACCCCATTTACAAGAATGAACAAGGCATCAAAGACTGTTTTCCAAAAACATTTATGTTCCTAGAGTATGTATAGGAATGGTAATTCAGCAATTGAATTTTGTCTTGAAATCCAACTTCAAAGTTTTTTAAGAATGTTTATTACAGAAACAGAACATGCATTCAAGAGAATAGAGATGCAGTTAGGATTTAGTAAGCACTTTTTTCCTTACAGTGTTGACAGAAATCTTTTGAAAAAACAAACAAACAAACAGTCAAGAAACCCAAGTAAATGCTAATCAGAAATTTAAACTGTTCTTCGTATACCAATAACCTTTCTCACTCTAAATGAAGATACTTTTGGAAGGTCAGTAACTAATGTGAGCAAAAGTGTGTTGACCTGAATATTTATCAAACATGAGTAAGAATCACAATCATTATTAAATCTGAAGAGGTAATTGAATATACCTTTTCTGTCATCTTTCTTTTAATGCATGGCTGAATGAGAGACAAGATTTATCAGTGTAACCAACAACTGATGGCATGAAAGAGCAGAGTTAAACTCCAATTTCAGTCTTCCTCCAGGACAGTTGGCAATATTCTAAGCAAGCACCTGAAGCCTTCTACTTCAGTCCTTTGTCTGTGGTTTAATTCCTGCTTGCAAAACAAATTTAATTGTTTTGCAACAAACTGCCTTTCTCTACTGGATTGTTGTGACAATACGTACATTAAAGATTGAGGACAATGGGGAGTGTATAAGCAGAGTCAACATCCAGCAGGCTGGCCACGCATACAACTGCATACTGATTAGGCTGTAAACTCTGCAGCTTGAAGCCTGCTAGCTCTGCCCTTCAGTCCAGAAAACTCTGCTGAGCTGCAATGTAGGGAAGTACCACACAAGCTTACTTTCTCTTTCCTCAGCTTGTTTGGCACTCTCTGAGAATGCATATTTAACAATTCTTTTTAGGATGCTTAACATCTTAACATATCTTGCAAGAAAGTCAAGACTCTCATTCTTGACATCTGGCCCTCAGTGTCATTCTGTGGCCAGATGTCATTCTTGACATCTAAAAAGAAAAAATCATCTAATCATCTTTTAATCATCTTTTCATCTAAAGAGAAAAAAGTCTTAGAAAATACAACTGGCCTCAACGCCAGCTTTTTGACAGGCTGTGATGCATTAATAAGAAGCACAACTGTGTATTACTTTGTTAAAACTCAAATAAGTGATTGAAATGAAGAAATGTGGCTAACATTAGTCAGGTTTGTTGAAAGGAGTCTTAATGTCAGCCCCAAACAGCAGTATGAACATCACCTACAACTATATTAGATACAAGGCAGAAAATACAACTCAGCAGCCAGATGAATAGCCTGACTCTCTATTGCCCCTGCAGTGCTGATGAGACTGCCTTGAAAGAACACCTGAAAAAGTGACCCAGCTTTTGCAGGTACAGAGAGTCTTCTGTAGAGAAAGCAGCAACCTCAATAGTACATAATTACTTCATTTTCCCGGCTTAGTATATTTCTTTTTACTAAGACTGCTGTTGGCACTGTATCTTATTAGCCACAGGTAGCCCAAAGCCCTTGGGCACTAAAAATCTGTTACTGTGATATTTATTCCAGAGCTGCAGACTGGATGAACAAGGGGATAAGGTAAGATTGACTCTGGTAGGCTGAGAATTTTACAGAAACTATGTTCCACTGAATATATGGATTTTAAATGACTTTATTAGAATTCTCATTTAAGTGTTTCCTAAAATCTTATTGTGGTATTATTAACAACACACAAAATTTGGAAATTGAAAATGCAGAGATAAACAAATTATTTGTTACAAAAAGGGCCTCGCAGGTCTCTGGGGAAATAGAATATTCTAATTTCTGTTTATACCAGCAGAAATAAATTGTGTTTGGTAAACATAATGTTAGTCATTTGCAAACATGAAAAAATGTGGCCTTTTTTTCGGTTTTGTTTGTCTCAAAGACTTTGCATTGTACATTGAATTTATTTGACTTAAACTGAATTTACCCTAGTAAGACTTTGGCTGTAGACAGAAATTCCCTTCTATGTGCACATGGGTTTTTCTTTTTCCTCCCTTCTCCCTTCTTTGTTCCCTTTTTCTTTCTTTCCTTCCTCCTTCCTTCCTTCCTGCCTTCCTGCCTGCCTGCTTTCCTGCCTGTTTTGAATACTTTCCCCAGTACTGTTATGCTGTCTTCCAGATTTCATGCTTCACTTTTTAGCTTCATTGGCTCTTATCATTCATATTATAAACATCAAACCTATATGTCTCAGGTAATGGTACTCAAATTACACATAACAGAAGGAAATCTCTAAATAAATAAAGTCGGTTTGAAGAGTTACTAAGCTGTCGTCTCCCTAATAAGCCACCATCAGAAGTAGGTCATGTCTTAAAAATATCAACTAGAAAAACATCAAAGTTACTTTCTTTTAATTTTCTGTTTATTGTAAAACAAATTGTCTAATTGATATTTTAAATAAATTAATATTTTCCAGAAAACACAACTCGACAGCCATTCAGATTTAATAAGTCTTTGCTTCTAAATTTGGAAAAGTGCATTTTCCCACACTCTCTTCTTTCAAAAAAAAAAAAAAAAGACCAATTCGATCCACCTGATTAATACAGTGCAGTTGCTGTACCATAGTGCAGCCAAGGGAGAGATGGATTAATATGTCAGCTAAAATTGACAGTAGGATGACTTGTAACCTGCTTGATATAATTCCATGGAGTTTCAGGCCTTCTAGGTGAATGCTTATAACCAGAAAACTTCGTTTTAAGTAAAGCTATGCAATTGCTGAAGTAGCTTTTATTCTGATATGGAATACTAAAATTAGGAGTTTGTAAAAGACAAAAAAAAAAATTTAAATTAATTCTTTGCTTAAATAGTTATTAGAGCAGGTTTTCTATCTTATTCCAGGGCCAAACTGGTCCTAGATGCTTGCCTAGAAAAGGCAGAATTTTTAGAATGAAAAGACTGTCAATATTAAATGTATTTATCATAACGTTAATGCACATAAGAAGGGACTTAATTTTTAGTCTCAGCTGATGTATAGAGAAGATAAGGAAACAAAACTGGAAAATGACACAAAGTGCCTAAAGGAGTGGGTGTTTGGTAGCATTCACTAAACATCTAAGCAGGTGACATTATAAGTGCAGGTGCTATCAATGCTAGTTATGTGTCAAGTAAGGTTTATAAAATACGTAGTTTTCTTTTCAAATACAGCTGAATTCTGGCCCCTAGTGTCCTGTCCAGTCAGGTGTTAAATATCTTGGGATGCAGCTGGGGTCCACCCCCTCAGGAGGGAGAGCTTGGTGAGTACATAACGCAAGAGAATCAATTCCCAGAGCAGTTGTTCTGTCCATCGTAGTCCAAACTTGGGTCAGCCAACTGACTTTTCTAGGAAAGAAAGTAAAATACAAGAGGGAGCTGGTTCAAATGCAAGCCTAGCCCTTCAAAGCCCTTCAAAGCAGTATAAATGCATTGGTAAGCAAAGCCAGTGTAGACATTGCTTTAGGCTTTCCCTACTGTGATTATTTCATTCTAGCGTTTCAGGTGAAAAGCAGTTCATATGGATACAGCCTTATATCAAAAAGGTTTGCATTATTTTTGTTTGAAGATGCTATGTGTAGTAGCTTGTAAGGCATTAAAAAAATGTTTGGGGTTAATTATGTAAAATATACGACCACATATAGACAGGCTTCATCTCTCGCACAGTCTAAACATATGTTATAAACAAAACCAAAAAAATATATGCTGCAGTCTAATCATGGCCTTAATTTAATTGTGCCAACAATCTAATATCCAGAATTTAAACTGAAGTTTTGCAAGTACACTCATCAATGCTTCCTGCTTACTGCCAAACATTAATTCTTCTGTCAGTGCTCTCATTTGCACTGTCTAAACAACTATGTTTCACCCTTAATTTAGAGAATGACTTTTTATAACTAAGGATAAAATTAGCAGCAAGAACTTAATGGTGTAAGATAAAAATTCTATTCAATCTGCAATAACAGTTGTTTTTATTTCTACAGGTTTGTTTTCTGAAAGGTATAAATTTGTCATCTGTGGTGTTCTGAAAGACTTATCATACAAGGCCATAAAAACGCAGCTTCTTTGCTTAGATAACTGTATAACTGGAGATAGATCTCCAATAAATTTATCACCCACCCTCATGGAGATGCCTGGAGTGCATTGCCAGTGTTGTAGCTGCTGCTAGTAGTCGCTGCTAGCAGAGAGGATCTGCAGCTCAGCCAGCTAGTGTAAGGCACAAGGTACTTGGACGTCCTGCCTCTCATCTGGCAGACTTAGACTTTCTAACAAGAAGAAAGACAATGAAGTGCTGGCAAAAAATGTCCGCTAAGGAGCTAGTGGGCTTCTTGGCCCCAGGGCATGTAGCACTTTCTTCTCCAGGAGCTGCCTGAGGATGTTGAGGCCACACATTTGTTCACCTCCATTTAGTTAGACCCTAAGATTAAGCACATGGTTTAAAGATTGTAATGCTTATGTCTGATAGAGAAGTAAAGTGCTGAACATCTGCACGCACAGGAAGATTTTATGAAGCCAGACGCTGCCCATTAATTACACTTGGCCTCTCTTCATATGACGTCCCAAGGCTCCTCATGTAACTATGAAGGTCGGAGCCTTGGTATGTCTCCAACAATGACTGTAAATGAAACAAAAATTGATTTGCTTTAGATTGGTCATCAGTGCAGAGGGTGGTGGCTTTGGCTACTGCTATCTAGGATATTCAGCCTGGGGAAATCATTTGTAAGATATTCAGCTGGAATTAATTATTTGACTGAACCTAAATATGTATAACATTTCATTTTCATCTTGGTTAAGACAGAAATATCCTAACACACAGTGGAACACTAGTAATTTGAAGAGTTTGAACAAAAGAAAAACATTGGCAGTGCAGATTGTATTAATACATAAGATGCCTTATTTTTCTCAGGTGGGAGTTTATCTGGAACTCCAGCAAAAAAACTTACAGCAAGTGATGAACAAAACCAAATGGTTCCATGCAAAACAATAAAGCTTCTACAGAATTTATTCCTAATTTTTAGAATTTCAAGGGGAACTATGCCTTTTTTATATCTGTAAAGCCTGCTACAATAATCTACAGCACTGTTGTGCATTATTCTGTGCTTAGATCTTTGGTGTTTGAAAACCTGGGTAAAAGAGATATTTTCTATTGCATTTTGTAGGGCTTTCCCATAGAATCCAATAGCATTTGTAGAGAATGTTAAGATGTACTAATCATGCCCAAGACTAACTTAAGAATATTTTTCTTGATTTCACGTGCATAGAGAAGTGGCCAAGCTGAGAATATAATTTAAATGTAGTGAGCTCTCCTAACTATTGGATAGACAAATGTTCCCTTGCTAGCAATATACTTAAATGTATCATACATTAATATCTGTTTTTTAGAATATGCAAACAAGATTGGAAGGCATATCTAAACAGGAAAATAATTTCCTGAAAAATGTAGGTCCTGATGGGAAGCCAGTGGGTTAGTCCATTTAATTCAGCAAGCTTTTGATTGTTCTTTAAACTTTTGAACCTAAGGAGAACTGAATTTTCCTCTCTTGAGCATGGAAAAGATAGGCAAAATTATCTCTTTCTCTAAAAGTTACCTGAATCATTGTAATAAAATACCCCAAAAGCCTATTTTTGTGGTTTAACCCCAGCTGGCAACTAAGCACCAGTACGCATGCATTTGCTCTCTCCACTCCTGGTGTAATGGGAGAGAGAATCACAAGAGTAAGAGTAAGAAATCTTGAAATAAAGACAGTTTAATAGGTAAAGCAAAAGCTGTGCATACAAGCAAAGCAAACCATGGAATTCCTTCACCAGTTCCCATCGGCAGGCAGGTTTTCAGCCATCTCCAGGAAACCAGGGCTCCATTCTGCAAAATTGTTACTTGGGAAGACAAAATGCCATCACTCAAAATGACATACACACACATCCCCACCCCACATACACACCTGCTTTCATCTTCCCCTAGCTTTATATGCTGACCATGACATGATATGGTATGGAATATCCCTTGGGTCTGTTGGTGTCAGCTGTCCTGACTGTGTCCCCTTCCAACTTGTTGTGCACCCCCAGCCTAGTTTTTGGTGGAGTGGGGTGAGAGATAGCAAAGGCCTTGACCCTGTGTAAGCACTACTCAGCAATAAAGAAAACACCTCTGTATATTCAATACTGTTTCCAGCACAAATTCAAAACATGGTCTATACTAGCTACTATGAAGAAAATGAACCAGACAAAACCAGCACAGCTCTATACTATATACTGTCATATAGTATAAAGGGCAATACAGATCTCTCTGAAGCTGGTTGTATACATTTTGAAAATTTGAAATTTGAAAAGATTCCTAAAACATATTAGTTACTGTTTATTCTTCATTAGATTGTTAATAGGTTAAGTACAAGGTTGACATTATGTGCCCTTTGCCTGTGTTTTAACTGTTTCCCACCAAACCTAAACTTCCCTTGCTTCCTTCCCCCTTCTACCAGCAGCAGATGTCAAATGGACCGCTAGATTATGATAAATGAGTAGTAGTGATTTGATCTGATTTTACTATCTAAACCTCACCAGTAGAAAGCCTTCCATGGCTCTCTGTGAAATCCTTTGTCTCTCCAGCTCATACAAAATTTTTGTGAGGGCATGGAGAAGGGTGAAGATCTATCAGCATATATCAATGGTTCTTCCAAGACATTTGTTTTCTAGATTAGTTTTAGTTTATTCTTTCATCCCGGCAATCACATGCAAGCCATGGTGACACATTCAAAAGGACTAGTCTCCACACTGGATGCAAATGCAGTGCTGGAAGATATTCAGCTAATGAAATTGGGAAAGGCTATAGTGGAGGGAGAGGTTAGTTAATCAAATGTTTTCTTACTCAGACTCTAACCTGAGTGTCAGGAAAATACCACCTGCCTGAAATACCCTGTCCAGTATGCAATATATTTTAATTTTGCTGTCTGAATCATCAACACAGTCCCATGGTGGTCTATCTTGTCATGTAAACATTAATGCTGAATTTCAATTTGTTTTCTCTAGAGAAAAAAAACATGACTTTGTCATGACGGTATTCCTGATGTACATTAGTATATGCTACAGTCTTGTCCCTGCCTGTGCCTGAGCACCTGAACATTCGGAAGCAGTGCTGATGGGGATGAGGTGGGGACAAGGTAAATGAGGAAACATTTAATGCAGAATGATAGTTTTACTAATATATAATTTAGTTTCATAGAAATTACAGATTGAAGAAATCTTGTGTATGGTTTTGTGCATTCCTCAAAATTGTTCCTATTCCCTATACAACACTGATACATTGCCTAATTTCATTTAAAAAGAGTAAAGTAATAGTTACGCACATTTTCCCTTTTTTTTGTTACAACTTTGTCCTGGGTTCAGCAGTAGCAGTCATTTTTCTCCTTCTTAGTAGCTGGTGCAGTGCTGTGTTTTTGATTTTGG
>WYDI02017608.1:0-13559 GCA_009867235.2 Psittacus erithacus | reverse complement strand
AGCGTATCAACCGAACCACACAGCTTGGTGTCATCGGCAAACTTGCTGAGGGCGCACTCAATCCCACTGTCCATGTCGCCAACAAAGATGTCGAACAAGACTGGTCCCAACACCGATCCCTGAGGGACACCACTCGTTACGGGTCTCCAGCTGGACATTGAGCCATTGACCACAACTCTTTGCATCTTACAGAATTTTCAATGAATTTAGGGAAAACTTCAGCCTTTGCATTCAAGTTCCTCCATGGTCTGGTTCCCAGAAATCTAAACGGCCACCTAATGCTCCCAGATGAACTCTGTAGTTACCAAATTCAGTCTTTCAGGGTAATAATGATCAAACCTTCTCTGTGCGCAGCAAAGTTTGTTTTTAGAGGAAAGTCAAAGACTTGGAATGAATTCCATAACTAGCTGTGGAACATTCCTGGGTTTATCACCTCTGGCTTCACCACATTCTGCTCCAAAAGCTAAGTATATTTCTGTTGTCTGCCTTTCTCTACTGCAAATACAAGCAATATGCATACTATAAAGCCCTTTCATAAAGATTTTTAAATCCAACTTTAAAAGCAAAGTGAAACAAAGAAATTCCTCACAAAGACAGACAAACCCAAATGCCCTTATCAAACATGTGACTCTATTCTACAAGCTTCTCCTCAGAGGAAGACCAATTTCTGACAGTCACTAGTCATGCTTCTTAATGCATTACTGGAAGGTGATAAGATATGATGATAAGGAGAGCAGTGTAAGAACCTCCATAGAGCAGAAAGATTTCATTGACTGTGATGTATGTCACTGGTGATAACAATGAAAATTTGCCATGCTTATAACCACCTCACAATGCAGAGATGAGCAGATTATAGGAGTGGTATTTGCTTCTTCTGTTTATTAGGTAGCTGTCATGTAAATGGTAGTTAAGCTGAACTAGTACTTAGTTTGGTTTTTTCCTCCATGCAAAAGTAATCAAGAAGGCAATGACAAAAGGACAGGTATGTCCTGTGTTTCTGACTTGAAAGAATTAATTCAGCTTAGTGAATAACATTTTCAAAAGTACCTAAATGCTTCAGGCTTTTAGGGCTCTCTTCAAAGTATATTTACTCCACACAGTACAGCGTGCTACCAAGACCCCAGAGCTAGTAAGTAATGAGCTAGATCATACATCGCCCTGTTGAGAAGCAGAATTAATTAATCCAGCCATGGCACCATACTACCAAGGGTTTGGCTTCTGGGACTTCTCCTAGAACGGCACTAAGACATATAAATGTACTGCCTATTGGACTTTGCAATGCTGCATTGCAGTGTATAGACATGCCTTCAAGCACTAAGACTCACAACACTGATTGAAGGAAACTCAGGCTTTTACAGGTATATAAGTTGCTTTTGGAAATAAGACTTGGGCACCTTTGGAAAAATCTGTGCCCAAGGCACAATACTCTGGGCAGAGATCCAGGCAAGAGGCTGCAAATCTGAAGTGTGAAGTTTAGTACTCAAAGTAAGATTTGTTGCAAGCTAGATGAGAGAAACTTCAGTGGCCTTTCTGGATTGATGCTGATTCTTTACAATCTGGTAGAGATTTCAATGCACAATCATCCTTTCCTTGGTAAATCTGTTTGGAGCCTTCAGTTGTGATCCCGTAGGACTCCAGTTTGTCTTTTCCAGTAAGGAAAAGGTTCTGTACTCTTCTTAAATAAGGGTGGATGACCTGGCAGTTGCTATTTACAACAGGTATCATTTAACATGCCAGCTCTTGTCTCGGGAGGTTTTTGGGAATATCAAGAGTTTCTTGCGTTAGAGGTTTGACTTCGGCTCATCACCTGTTCTGAACTTCTCTTTCCTAGTATTCATTTTCCTGGGGCTTTGGTGGAAAGTGGCCTCTTTGTCCAAGCAGGCTATGAGTTAGTCATACCGGGGTTTGGAGCATTTTTGCAATGGTTGTTTCTTTGGATAATTAATTCCTGAATCTTTTTTACATTGCCCTTATTTTCTTTTTCTTGTGAGAAAGTCAGATTCCCTCTGTTAAATACGGTGGTACCACAGTGGTTCTGAGCTTCTTCTTATGAATTGAGTATCACTTTTCCATGTTAAAGATGGTAATTGTTCCAAATTTCACCACTGTTTTAAGAAATGTGGATATATATTTCACAATTGTGGATATCCAAAATTTATCAGTGATCTCTCCCTTAAATATACAAAAGAACCCAGCTGGCTCTTGTTATGGTATAATGAACATCACTCTCTGCCCCCATCCATTTCAATGAAGCTACCAATTTGCATGACCTGCGAGTTTGGTCCATACATTTTTACATTCATGCCGCCGTGGCTGAAATGGAGGTTAGAGAAACACTGCACTAAAATAAAGGCACAGTCAGCAAAAGTATGTTAAAAGAATTACTTGTCTTTTGATTCAAATTCACCTGGGAGGTAATTAAACAAACAGCCTCCTCAATGTTTAGCTGTGGGGAGAGCAAACCAATGGAAAACAGCCCTTTGCCTTGCAACTGACCTTTTCTCACATTATGTGCCCTTTTCCTCCTGCAAACAGCAGAACTACATGTATTCAGCCTGGTGAAACTTTGAGGGTTAAAAAGACAGTCAAGCTCCACCCAGCAGAAATTCAAGATATGAATATGAAGGTTTGTCAAAACAGATTCTCCTGGTGAAGAGTTCTCCAAGGAATGTTCTCAAGTGCTAATACTATTTCAGTATTACAATCCTTCCTCTAGCCTCTCCCTCAAAATGTGCCTCTTATTATCTTCGGCTTGCATGAAATTTCTTTACTATACAACATTCTGATACCACCAACTCAGACTTCTGTCAGTCTTAGCCCTGGGAAGACTCTGTTAGCAGTCATTAATGAAACAATTATTGTTTAGATTTTTGTGAACAGTTAGATGTTTTGAGGGCTAAAACGTTAATGGTTTGCATGGATTAGTGCTGCATAGCTGAAACAGATGGTACAATGATAACAATTTGTAACAGAAAAGGCCAATGGACATTGCACGATCAGAACAGCACAAATTGCACATATGCAGAAGGACTTTGAGGAGAGTTACAACATTACATGGTTTGGGCCTCCTAGAACTTCTGGGAGAGTTAAAAAACCCCAAACAAACCCAACAAACATCCTGCATTATCTTTTCAAGTCCCATGAGGAGGCTTGCCTTGCATTCCCAGGGATAACTGCCAATTTTACTGGTTGGTGTAAAAAGACTAGCCTGGGTTATATACCATTCTCAATGTATCTTCTTGGAGATAACTGCTAATATGATAATGCTAACTTTGCACTTTGACATGTAGCAAAGCAAGAAAAAGGAGGAACAATTCTAGAGCTGAGTAACAGTAATAGGAAAAAAAAAACAACAAGCAATGTATTAGTCCCTCTGTATCCATAAAAACCCCCTATACTGCTGAGAGTGACTATGTACTTCAGTGATTTAACATAAACAGTGTGAATCCTGTATTTCCATTTAGCTGAAACCTGCTCATGAACAGCTGAAATGAAACTGAAAGCAAAAGTTAATAAATAAATAATAAAACTGAGCTCTCTGCTCAGTTTTTTCTCACTTGCTTAACTAAACTGCATTAAAATCCACCTTAGATTTTAAAAGTGTATTTTCTTTTGGAGGGAAGATAGTCCCAACTGAATATCATCAGAATAGACAGAAAATGGTACAATCACCTCTTCCCACACCAGTTTGTAATTAGCTCACCCTCCAAAACAAGGCAATGGCCTTGTTGATGGGAACAGAGCAGTCCTAGCACTGTGGCCTATCATATATTTTCCATATTGTAACTTTAACTAAGACATAACAGCTGCTATGCTTACAATTATAAACTAATACACCAAGAAAAAGGGAGTTACAGAAACCAGTGACAATAACAGTACCTACATATACACATGTAATAGTTGGGAAGAAAGACATTTCTTTTGGAATGAAGATACTTTAGCACTTTCCAAGGCAGTCCACAATAAGGACAATGCTTTTTTTTAAATCCTATTCTGTGTTTTTATTGCACATGACATATTACATTTTATTGTACAGTGTGTGGTGCTGAAAAACTGCATGCTTATTTAATTGTGATCCTTCAACGAATCTGAAAGGGAGCGCTTTATTTCCATTTCTGTAATTTACTAGTTCTTTAGCTGATGATTTTATTAACTCTTGTGTTTGAGAACTGATGCTTAACAAAAAAAGAAGAAGAAAAAAAGGCCCTTGGCAGTATTGTGAAGGCCTGGAACTGAATAATGCACTTTAATAATGAGGGATAGAGCTATGGCTTTTGCTGATGGCTGTGACCGGCTCTGTGACCTGATTATGTCGCAGAGTGTCAGCAGCTGAGACACTACAAAAGGGAGCGCATCCCATCAAATCTATCTCCATTGTAATCACTCGCACTGCTGAGAGGCTTGTTAGGAACAGGGAATCCATCAGGCCTCATTAGCACCATTTACCATCAAGAAGCTCAAAGAGCAAACGTGTACCCTCTCATCAGAATAATGAGAACCAAAGTACTCCTATTATCTAATTGGATCAACAATGCCTCTCTGTTTATTTAGTTTCCTGAGCTACTTGTGGACTGCAACTCTCAAAATTTAGTTATTTTTGTTAATTGCCAGGGTGGAGCTATATTCAAGGTTTTTCATATACAGAAGGTTTTCACATCTAAAGAGCAAGTCATGGGCACAATGAAGCCCGAGTCCTTCCATTCTTAGATTATACTGATGCCATTCCAATTAAATTCAGTGTTCAATTAAAGTATGTAATCTACAATTATATCATACTTACTCAGTTTTCCCTATGAACTAACCAGGAAATAGAATGTATTGCCCTCTTTAATCACAAGACACTTTATAATGCCAACTCTCATCATGCTACTTTTTTACTTATTATTTCCCAATCAGGATGCATTTTTCTCTTATCAGAGAACTACCCATTTTTCCAAAAAAGGAACTAAACTTAGCACCTATAGTTAAAATGTATTTGACACTGCTGAAGTTGAGGGACAAATGCAGCTGATGACAATTAAGTATCATGTTTTAGAGAAGCAGAAAGCTGGCGTGCAGGTAGCACTTACAGAAACCAGAAGCATCAACCTTGCTTCCATATGTGTGGAATCTCCTCAAAAAGATTAAGAAAACAGCCAAAATACAGATTTCGTGTATTTAATAGGCATAATAAACCCCACTCAAAACTCCTAATGTGGGGGTTTTTTTCATTTGTAATAACAGAACGAAAAAGAGAGATGCTGGGTTGTTCCATCTCTGAAGAATCCAAGGGCAGCAATGGCACCAGGATGCTACCATAAGGGCAGGCTGAAGTCAAACAGGTAAACAGGTTCTCTTTGAAATCAGTGAAATCTACTGACAGGGTGGAATCTGGTAATCCTGCTGTCCTGGCCTTTAAATTTAAGGTATGAAGCCCAGTCCTGCAAATGCTTCCTGGAAAGTGCTGAGGGCAAACAGAATGTGGGCAGTGTTACATGGGCCAATAGCTCTTCATAATATGCCTCTGAAAATGAAAATTTGATTTAGAGTCCTCTACCTGTACTGTGTCAAATTAATCAGGTGAGCTAATCATATTATTCCAATGGATTAGATCTCTTTGCTGCAGTAGTTTTGGGGAGCTTTGGTATTACGGTTTATATTGCCATCCAAAGCAAAAACAAATTAAAATCATCATACCATAATTGTGAATTCAAAAATGAAATTAATAACAAATACACTATATAAATGACTGCTAATATATATAGTTTTGTTATTGTGATTGTAAGAACTCCTACACTATTGGGAATTAAGGCCATACCATATGTCCTTTAAAAGATTATTTCCCTAAATTTGCCACAGGATCCTGGATTTGACCTATAGCTTGATGTCTCCAGGGAGTACTGATCACCACATATTTAGCTAGACAGACGGACATTTACAAGCCCTGAATTTCTGTAACAGAAGCAGTGTATAATTACAAAGATTGCACATACAATCTGGTAAGTCATCCAGCCTTATATTTTCAGGAGTGAATTTTGGGTGTCACGCTTACAATTCCTTGAAAGAAGCAATTTACAAAGGGCAGGTTCTTAATGTATGATGGAAATTTGGCTCCTTAATGAGTCCAAGCAGATCCTTCGGAAAGGAGTATCCCAAATTACTATTCACTTACACTCCCACTTTTGAAGAAACATACCTTTCAGTTCTTGTTTAGTTGCTATAACTTTATCAATTTGCAGGCAATGTAATTTAATTTCTGGAATGTAGTTTAGTTACACTGAATAGTCCTGGTTTGTAGACAGATAGCTTCAGAACTGTGCTCTAAGCAACATGGGTTTCTACTGAATATTATAAAAACGGGTGTTATATCACACACTACCAATATTTATCTGTATTGTGGCAAGGTCTGCAGTGCTGATTATAAACGAAGGAACATTTGTAAAAACAAGTAATAAAAAGACAGCTCTTTAAAAGGCCTAGGCAAACAGATTCTGTAATTTTATCCAACAAGAGGGAAAATTCTTCCTTTCTCTTCTCTTCCTCTGCAACCTCTGGGATTATTGGACTTCACATTATGTGTGGAATAAATGAGACTCAGCCTGAGGGAATCTACAGTTTCATTCAGTGGTATCTTTACAGTAGTATTTTTTTGAAACAATGAATGGCCACACTTCACTTACATTTTCTGTGGAGAACATGTAAAGGAACTACCAAAAACCTAGTCTGGGTTTGTGTCTTCAGCTCTTACAATGAACATCTTTGGTGCCAAGTGCCTCACTTGAGTGGCAATTGTGAACTATTTCTGGAGCACAGATAGAAACAAGCAGGCTTCTAGGTTGGAGCTGATCTGACTATGAGTTATAGGTATTATAACCAACTTTTCTTCCAAACCAATACCCCATCCCTCCAGAAATCTTAATAGGCTTTTGAGAGCCTTCATTTAAAGCTGGCTGCATAAAATGATCCTTTGATGAAAAGGGATTGAAACAAGGGTTAAAGTAGACATTGAAAGGTTACTGTAGAGGGCACATTGTTCATACAATCCTCCTTTAATATGTGTGGTGTGCACCTGCGATAAGATGATTCATTAGATAAGGCCTCACTTTGACAAGCTCCATCGTTCAACCCTCAGGGTAGTGATGGAACAATTCTGCACCCACCCAGTAAATATAACAAGGTCAGCATTTTTTTTCTCTGGGACTTGGATGGTGATAGTGAAGCTCAGGATGGATCTTTGTTTACGTGTTATGATAAAAAAAAAAGAGGGCTCCTATAAAGTGTTGTCTTTTATTTCTTAATGGGCCAAAATAAAAACTGCCACCCCTGTTCCAGTTAATCCCATGGAGATAGAAAATGACCCGGGGAAAACCTGCTCTTCATATTTTTGCTCCATAGTAAACAGTAAGAATGGAAACTAAACTTCAGATTCACAGATCACCCAAACTGCATCCTTTCAATACACGCTTAGCAGGGCCTAACATCCACATATCACTGGATATCACCATACATTCAATCTTTAGCATTTGGAATAATGACATTCAAATTACTCAGTTACCAGGTCCAGTCATAAGTTATATTGACAGATTTGTTGCAGTGACTTTATGTGAAACAAGTAGTTGTGTTAATTTTAGTCCTAGTAAATGTAATAAAGCATGACAGTGGCTACAATCTGAAAGCCACTTAAATATGCTGCATCAATGGAATCATATATATATATGCACACACACACATGTATATAGCTTCAGATACATAACTTTCTCCATCATATTAAGACTGAAACAGTAACAATCTGTCTCTTAGACACACCATAAAAATTGTTCAATCTTATGTTTGGAAATTTTCTTTAAAGAAGTTTCTCCCAGGTTTGGCACTACAGACAGGCAGATCCATTGCAAACTGCTTAAACTAATCATCAAATGAAAAAGCCGCCCAGCTAAATCCATCCCAGATACTTCATTACAATTTGTGTTTCTTTACTTGAAACATTTAATATCTTTTTTTAGAAATTAAGTAATACAGAAATACTACAATTTGCAAAAAAAAGTGTAGTCTTAATAGCACATCAGTGCTTTAATACAGTTGTCTGTTATTAGGCGTATGTAAATGGAAGAAGCTGCTATGTTCATAAAGAATCACAGGGTTGCTGGGCTTTTAAAAGACCAAATTATTGCACTATTTTGATCTTTTCTAAAGGTTGAACTGAAACAAAACAAATCCTAAGCTCTTTCTGGCTTGAAAACACTTTCAAAGAGCTCCTAACTTCCTCCCAGTTCTCAGACTTTCCATTTCTTACCTTGTCTGGCAAATCAATATTTATTTCTCTTCAATATGTGCGCTTTTAAATTGCTGTCATACAAGCGGAACTCGTTCTTGTCCCAAGATCAGCCTGCCATCAGAATTCACTGTTTGCTCCATCTTCTACTCACCTGTCCTTGTGCATTAGTGACGAGTTGACCTGTGACCCCTTGAAGACTGGAGAGGGCATTGCCAAAGGCCTGGGAGCTTGCTATTGAGCCCATGGCTGCTGCTGCTGCAGCCGCTGCTGCTTGACTTGCTAGTGGATTATTAACCAGCTGAAAAAGAAAGAAAATAACATGGTAAAAACCCGATAAACCCAGAAACACAGAGTGCTAACTGGATGACATAAAAGCGATTGTGCTAATGTGGCTAAAAACCCACCTGCTCTTGAGAGCTGGAGTAGTTCTGAGAGGTTCTTATTTCTGAGGCTTTGGTGTCTTTGATAAGGAATGGTTTTAAGAAAGCCAGAGGAAATTCCATGTTAATACTGACAAATAAAACTCTCCTTTTTTACCCTTTATTCTTCCCTTCCCCTTTTTTTTGAGTTATGCTTGATGTGTTTCTTCAGGCTCAATGTGCTAATGATGCAGGTGTAGCAGCCTAATCCTGCTGTAAACAGCAATCAGTGAAAGATTACTATTTGATTTAAATAGGAATGGGATATTTACCTGGGGATACTCAGAGCAGAGACTATTTTGCTAATGACCCCAGAAATGAGAAAAGTCTGCAGATACTTTTAATTAATATCATTAAAGTACTGGTCTCAACATCTAGATAAATCACAGCAGCGGACTCAACCCTGGGATTAAGTTCAGTAGAGACCAATTAATAATTCAAAATTTACTTGCAAAATATGATACTAAGCAATTTGCTGCTTCTCGGCTGCCACTGATTAATTGCAGCACTCTCACATTTTCAGGAAGTGAGTTGTACTGCCCACTTCAGTCAGTTCTACCTGAGTGCTCCAAATAGAGCAGAGAGCACAGTCACGGCTTTCACCTTTGGAGTCTATGGGAATCCCACAGAGGAACACTCCTATCATCATTTGGGTTAATTAGACATACAAAATGTGTGTTCCTCTATTCCAATCAAACATCCTCTGGGAGATGGCTTATTCACTGGATTATTGTGAAGTTTATATTTTCTCATACTTTTCTGAGAATGGACACACTTTGAACCAAGCACAGAGGGATGACAGTAAAAAAATACCCCGAAACTAAAATGCTGGGAACCGTCATGACTGGGACAGCTGTCCTGAGAACAGAGTTCAACAGGCTGAAAACGTATTTGACAGTGGGTTTGCCCCTTAAGAATCACTGCACTTTAGCAGAGCCTGCAAAATGCACATTAGCAGGGTAAAGCAGTCTGAAGTTTGAGAAGGAAAAAAGTCTGGGGACAGCAAAAACATTTCTTCTTAGGCTGAGGTGTAAATGCTGAAGCTAACTCACAAAAGCCTAATGCTTGAGCTGGAATTAGTAAGTCCTTAGGTGACAAGTATATTATCAATCCTATAGAAATGGAGAGTCACAGACACCCATAAGGGATGTACTGCACAGACAGGCTCTGCTTCAAAATAGGCTATAAAAAATTAATCAGTGATTAGTAGATGTTTTAAGCATGTTACAGATATGAGTAGTGTGTATGCTATAGATGTTTAGAAGCCCATCAGTAGAAGCTGTCAGATAGGGTTATAATCTATGCTTATAAGAAACCTACTTGTCTGTTGAACATTGCAAAATCTACAACAATTGATTGGTCATACATTAAAACATCTATTAATCATTCATTAGCCCTTCATGAAGTATTTATAAATGGAACCTTGATATAAAGTGTTGCCTAAAGGGGCGCCTTGGGCACATCCATTCCCTCTAGAAATTGCAAAGTAAATAACTAAATAAAGATTAGTAGCAATGCTGGAGAGAAGAGATGACATTGTTGGAGGAAATACTTTGATTTGGAAAAAATTGTTACATGAACCTCCAAAATGAATCTGTGGCATCCCATGGCAAGCAAATCAAGCAGGAATGAAACAAAAGGAGGAAACAGCTTGATTAGCAGTCCTGGTGAGCTGTGAAGAGAGTGGAGACAGGAACAATGGCCAAGGTGAAGCTCAGTACCTGAATGCAGAGTGGAAGCAGTTCCACTGACTATACAAGGTGTGAGCCCAGATGTAGTTGCATGCAATCCTCGGTGACTTGGGTGGTGATGCCTAAGCACGGCAGTGTAATGCCAGATAAACTTGCAGATAAACTTGTCAGTTTTCTGTTCAAAACACCAACATGTCTTTATTGTTGAGATCAGAAGCTGGTAAACCTTGCCTTTCCCCACAGCACTTCATGGGCAGCACTATGACTTGGAGAAATTCTCTTGTAGCTCTAAATACTTGGAGAAGAAAGGGGCAGCAGCAAATGTAAGACTCAGAAAAGGCCTTCTACAATCTTACTAAGAATCCTACAGCATCTGACTGCAGGTGTAACTCATAATCTTTGCATGGTTACCTGACATTAGCTAATAAACCACACTAGCTGCTATAGCTTATGGCTTCAGTTGTGTATAAGAACAGTTACTTGGGAAGCATAAGCAAGCTTGTAGATCTGGAAACTACAAAGGGTTAAAAACTTCTAAAATCAGACTATCACCTCCTAGAATCATCTTTCCATTTTTCTTGCTCCAGTTTTCAAAACCTGTACATTTTCAAATACAATGATAAAATTTAATTACAACAAACCCTGGAGACACTGAGGATTGCTTTTAGTTGCATCACAGAGATAAGCTACTTATTAAAAATGATGGCAGAGGCTATGATATGCATAGGTACCCTGGGTAGTACCATGTTCCAGGAAAACTCACAGTGAATGGGCCAACATGCAGGGTAAGAGACTTCCAAGTGCATGTAAAAACATCCCTATCTATTCATAAATCTGATTAAAAAGGAGAAGACGCATCTTTCTTTGAACACTTTATGAAGCTGCTGACTGCAGGATACACTCTGCCAAACTGACCCCTTTCATATCATGTGCAAATTTGGGTTGGAGAAATACACTTCAGTGCATTGTGTCTGGACACCAAGGTAATTTCTAACACATTATATCTTGCTTTGTTTTAAGAATAGAATCTCTGACTTGAGAGGTTTATGCCATTTCTCAGGGCAGGCTGGATCCTGAGAACGCTTATTGGAAATATTAGAAATATATTACAAAAGATCCCACAAAGGGCTTTTCCCATTTTGTTTCTCTATTTAAATAATGATCTAATTTGGAATACTGAGACATTTGAGGCTGTCCATTCCAGTGCCCAGATTTCTGATCCCACTCAAAACACAGGCCATAATAACAGGTAACAGTGATCTTAGTTTAATGTGACAGGCCAGACTCTCAAGAATGTCTCTGCTAATGGCATGATTATATAGGGAAGTGGACTTTATGAGGAAGAATCCTGTAGTAACTGAGTAGCTTTAGTACATCCTCCTGACTTTCCAAAGCTGAACTTTTAAAGGAAAAGCCTATGAAAATTGTTCTGGTCTAACTCAGTGTAAAGCAGGAGCTGTCCCACTGCAGCAAACAGAACTCACACAAATAGAAGTAGCCTGTAAAATGATGGGGGTGAAGATCCCAAAACTGTGTAATGTGAGGCAAGTATTTCTAGGGTTAGGAAACAGTCTGCAGAAAGAATGATTTCAAGACAAGTGTGGTAGAGTCCATGCTGCAAGCAGCTTTCCTGAGAACCACAAATACTTCTTTCTTCTAGAACAATACCCTCTTCCTCTCTTTTTTTTTTCAGATAACTTAGTACCTCAGTGAACTTTGAGTGAGAAACTGATCAAGCATTCATGTATAGCTGAATACAAGATCGGACGTGATAACCTACGCAGTACTTCCACTTTTCTCTATAAAGTGCATATCCTGCTGAACTGTCGTTCCCCCTGTCTGGAAATCAAAGAGCCAGTTTTATTCGTTACAATAGCACCCATCCAACAAGCATAAAATAAAAAACCCAAGTGGTTTAACTGATGAAAAGCCAAGACATTTCAGGATGCCAGAACATCATATGAAAAAAAGGGCCTGTAACCTGAACGGTAAGGTCAGTTTATGTAGTGCCAGCATAAGAATGAAGTTAGATGGTGCGTGTTTCCTAAAGGGCTTGTAGGAGAGGCTAAGAGTGAACATATGCTATCTGAATGCAGCAATGGGGATGGAGGGACATACTGTGGAGTAACAGAAGGCATAACTTCATTTTACAAAACAATATTAGTGTTTTTCACGAAGGCTGTTTAAAAAAATCACATTTCTGGATACCTCCTAGAGATTAAACAGTGTAGAAGAGCAGTATATTTGATTAGGGACCAACAGATCCTCAGTCGCTTGTGTTCCGAGACAATCCTATCTGTAGGGAACACTACACTACTGGATCAGCTACTGATCAGCTGAGAGTGCCTAAACTAACGCTTTTCAGGGGAAAACAGAAAAATCCTTTGATTCAGTAACATTAAAAGTTGAGAAGAATTCAGCAGTGGCTCTCATTGGAAACACATGACAGTTTTCTATCCAGACTATGTGAAAAATGATCATAGAAATGAAAATTTTATTAGTATGGCATTTGCTTTTGTTGGAATTTTTAACTGAGAATCTATGAGGATTTTATCTGTGTTAAGATTATGAGAGAATTGCACAATGAAATGTAGTGGGTTTTATTCCCATGTTTTCACAGTGGCTCCTGAGACAGATTCTCAGCAGCTGTCACTTGGCTTTAACAGAAAAAGACCGTTTCAAATTGAGCACAGGCTCCTGAGGGTATTCTGGTACCTTCTTCATTACTGTGACCAGCATTATCATCCATACTGGGCGCAAATGGCAAGGTATTGGTAGCAAGGAAGCTGCAGAGAAAGAGGGGAAAAAAGAGTGAACACAACACAAGGAACAGGAAGGTCAAAGAAAGGAAGAGGAGGAGGTGGTCCACAGCAGAGCAGGAATCCCCACTGTAGCCCATGGAGGACTCCACACTGTAGCAGATGGATATTTCCTGGTGAGACCTGTGATTCGCGGAGCGCCCTTGTGAGAGCAAGGGAAAAGTCTGAAGAGAAAGGAGCAGCTGAGAGGAACTGTTATGGATTGGCCATAGGCCCCCATACCCCTGCACCACTGGAGGAGGGTAGAGGAGTCAGGACTGAAGGAGTGAAGTTAAGCCTGAGAGATTCGGGGGGATTTTGTCGGAGCAATCCCAGGCACAGCTACAGGTTGGGCAGAGAAGAGATTCAGAGCAGCCCTGTGCAGAAGGACTTGGGG
>WYDI02017606.1:0-14068 GCA_009867235.2 Psittacus erithacus | reverse complement strand
TGCTCCATCCCTGGCAGTGTTCAAGGCCAGGTTGGACAGAGCCTTGGGTGACATGGTTTAGTGTGAGGTGTCCCTGCGCATGGCAGGGGGGTTGAAACTGGATGATCTTAAGGTCCTTTCCAACCCTAACTATTCTATGATTCTATGTTCCTTATCCTTGGCGCGTTTGGTAGCCCTGGAGCCAGTAGGAAACTGTCAAACCCTTTCTGTGCTCCTCGCAGAAGATAGACATCAGGTTTAGAATGAAATCAATAACCCACCTCCTTCACTTCTCAGTTCACACCTCTCCATAGCATTCAATGAGCACTGAAAGGCATGAGGACAATGGAAAAGCCAGGTCGAACTCTGCTCGGACTAAAGACAGCAACGTGAGCTCAGGAATGAGAGGTCTCATTTAGGTGATTTGTCAAGCATCTTTGAAGGCATCTCTACTGCGGCATTGGAAGCAAATGACTCTCTCAAACTGATTTCTCTCAAAGAGCATCTCAGAGGTTTCATCTGAGAGATAAATGGTTGAAGTAAAGGGCTGGGGACTGAGAGGAAGGAAGGGAAAACAAAGTCTGGAGCATGAACTGGTATGAGAACAGGTAAGAAAGCAACGCCAGAGGTAAAAACCGTCTGAGACAGGCTGCCCCAATGAGGCTGTTGTGATTTATAACAGGTAAGCAGCAAAGGGCTGTGGGTTCAAGGCACAGGAATGACCTAAGGAGCCAAAATCTCTTTTCAAAGGAGATGTAGGCAATTACATTGGTTTTTCCTTCAGGTTTTAAAGACCTTTTTCACTGGCTTTCAGTGCAGACACAAGCCACAGCACAACCTTTAGCTCCTGCAGTGCAGAAGGGAAACAACCCAAACAAACCAAACAGTCCCTTTGAAACTCATTGGTTTGGGATATAACCGAGTAAAATATTTATCATGCAATTCCTGCCCCAAAAAGGGAAGAGAGAAACATGAACTGAAGCAAGGGGGGGAAGGAGCAGACACAGGATCTGTCTGTTGAAACCAAACAGTGTTTCAGATCCAAACACATTAGCGTTTGGAAATGAACATCTCGCTGTACCTTTGTTTTCTAGGGAGAGATCTTCCATCTTGTCTTTTCTTATTCTTGTGCTGGGAATTAATGAAATACCCAGGGAAACTCTTTTGCATTTCAAATACGAGTCTTCAGCCTTTCACTTTCCCCTCAAAAACCCTTTGCAACAATTAAGATCAGAAGAATCCAACTGAAACCCAACCGAAGAGCACATCTTATTTTGTTTGTACATTTCTTAGCAAAACATCAAGGTTTTCCATTGAAAGTTTAATTTGACTTTTGTATCAGTGTTATTCTAAGGAGAAAGTGTTTGGAAACCCCAGTTTATCAACGAGCCCATGGGAAATGATTCCTTGTGCACAGCTAGAGGAGCATGCTAACACTGAGAAAACCTCCCACACTGATATCAGAATACAAACCTCACGCATGCACCAGATAGCTGGTTACCATGCATCATTTTACCTCTGTTCTTGATATTTTTCAGCTCCCCTATCAGAGATGCCACTCATTTCTCAGCTAAATATTTCATTCCGGAGCAATGGATTCTTTTTTGGGAGAAATATCTGTCACTGTCTCCTATCAGAGGTAATTAAAGTCATACGAGGCAGCTCTCGATGTCACAGGGGATGAGCAGTTCATGGCTGTTGTTGATGGGTAGCAAATGCTTTTGGTGAGGGAGCTGACTGTCACTGTGCTGATATAAACACCACCAGCTCCTGGGTCCTCCTGGGACAAAGAGGCCATTGGGACCCACCAACACACTGTTCCTGGGATGTAACAACTCCGCTTCAGTAGGAGACATTGATGCTGGAGCTGGCAATGCAACCTGATTTACTAAGATCAGCCTCACCCTCAGGGTGGTGTTTTCCCTGCCCCAAACTCCTTCATTCAGCTCTGAGTCCATAAAAGCTCTGGGTTTTCTTGTTTAAAGGTCCTTTGACCTTCCAGCTCCATTCTGCTAACCTCCAACCCTGGCCACCTCATGCATCCCCATCCAACACGACCCATCTTCCCCTGCCCAGGTTGTTTATCCCATCACTCTGGTTCTGTATTGGACAGGTATAAATATACATCTCTTCATACATATATATATTGGACAGATATAGGGAATCATAGAATAGTTAGGGTTGGAAAGGACCTTAAGATCATCTAGCTCCAATCCCTCTGCCGTGGGCAGGGACACCTCACACTACACCTCATTAGGGAAGCTTAACTGCCTTACATACAGAAGAGAGACCACTGTTTTCCAACAAGTCCCCAAAACACCATGTCTCAAGGATTGCCGAAAGGAAAATTAGGTCCCAGAAATTCCCACCCCATCAGTGAAAGGAAAATCTGGATACAGCTCAGGATAGCTGATAACTCCATCACTGTTTCTCAGTCTAACATCCCATTCTCTCTCTCCTGCTGCAGCTAAGATCCTCCAGCATGCAGGCATGAGCAAACCTTATCCTTGCCCATGTCATACTCCTGTTTGTAGCATTGACCTGCCTTAGGTATGTCTCCAGGTCATGGTAAGGAGGTGAAGAGGATCCATCTACTTTTAGTCTCAAAGTATACAAGACTCCCCATCCCTAGGAAATCGAATGGAAGGGGATGAAGTGGTAGACTTGACAGTCCTGGGTAACAGTTGAATTCAATGATTTTGAAGGTCTTTTCCAATCTAGTTGATTCTATGATTCCATGAAGTGACAATCCCAGGTCACTCTATGAACAGTACATGTTAAACTTCATCACAGTGCAGCCAAGGAGACTGGAAGGAGACTGAACATTAACGGCTTTCCCTCCAGTTTACATCATGCATTCATTCACCATCACATGCATCACCCTTCCACCCTCAGACACACATGCAAAAACCACACAACACAAACCACACATGCACTCCTTATCTCTGCCCCGAACACTGCTAAAGACCCAGCTCTGCCTCCAGAGTTGGAACATAACCTGCATGAGAGCACGGAGGCCAAGCAGCAGAGCTGCTGGTTCTCATTTTCATTCCGGTTCAGTTCAGCATCCTCAAGAAGCAAAGCCACACACAAGCACTGATAGTGGATTTCATACACAGTAATCAGAACACAATAATATTCTCCCCAGTAACCATCCTGGCAAAAGCCTGGGAGATGTTGACATTATTTGCATCTTTATTGTTCCTGAGCAGTAAAGCAATGATGTTGCCATGTTCGGACTAAATAGACCAGGAGAGATGTTTTGTTGCTTCCTTGAGTGTGGAAAGATTAAGCCCAATTACACATTCGCTCCATCTGCCCCTATTCACACATAGAGATTCTGCTGTTACTGGAATTGCAGAGCCACCCTGAGAGTTATTGAAGGTAGACATTAACAGAGGGTGAGTAACATCCACAGGAAATGGAGAGGAATGCAGCCCACCGAGGAGGGTTGTGATGATTTTGTCTAGATGGGATGAGAGTGAAGGGGCACAGGAGGTTCACACCATCCCAGGAGCCACCACGGCCCTGGTTTCAGCCCCAAACAACTGGCTGTCTGGTAAAGGGAGAGTGCATGAATCACTGCATCCCCTTTTGCACTGCTGAAGGCAATGGGACAACCTCTTATCCCCACACTGCAAGAGCACTCATACAGGGCCCTCAGGACCTCACGAACAACCTCCCCATTGAGATCACACATGGGGCTGCAGCACAGCTACATCTGCAGCATCTCCACTGAGGACATGGCAAATCCAGGGGCAATACTGATCCCCCAGAGATAAGCATCCATCACCAAATCTGCTGCCTTCCAATCCAGAGAGAACAACCCAGCACATTCCTAGGCAGACAAAACTCAGCTTTACAAAGCAGATCCCATCCTTCCTTCCCCTTTCTTGCTGCATATATCCTCACACAACTCAGACCTCTGCAGCTCCCTTGCCAAGGAGGAAATTAGGCTGTCACTTCGGCTGTCAGGCTTCTGGCTTGGCACTGGCAAATGGCCAGAGGAGGAGGAGAATGAGGAAGGGCAGGGGGAACCGAGAAGGGGTGTTGTGAATGAGAAGAGGAAAGCAAACAAAGGTTTGTGCAGTAAAGCTGGACAGCAGCTGCTGCTGCAAAACACGAATGACAATGGACCAGCATGAAGGAGGGCATTTGCTTTCCGGCCTTTCCACCTGGAGGGAAGAAGGAACTGGTGATTGAGGGTCTGGAAAAGAAGATTAAAGTCCAGGTGATGAGGTGACTGAAGGTAGCATTAACCAGGCACAGGTGGTACCTGGCATTCCCCAACTTCCTAAGAAAGATAACCATCATTGCCAAGCTTAGATCTAGCTTTAAGAGTGCTGAGCATTGAAGGTAGGACCTACATGCAGCCTAGAGCTGGGGTTGTGACAGAGTGAGAGGGATGGCTTAGTAGGACCATCCTGCCAGCCAGCTAGGAAAGGGACTTTTCTATGGCTTAGTGCATGGCAGCAGGAAACCCTGCATGGTGCCTCTTCACCTTTCCCTAACCCTCCAGCTTGGGCTCTTATGCATAAGCAGGTCATGATTCCAGCTGTAAGAGGTCCTGACTCAAGAGCACAGCTCCCACATGCACATAGGAAACACCAAAGGATGGAGCAAGCTGGAATGGTGACTCCTTATCCCATGTTGCAGCGGCTGAGGATCTCCCTCGCTATCCTGCTCCTGCTCCTCCACCTCCTTGCTGATGCTGACACCAAAGGACCTTCAGCTTAATTCCCCATTCGCTTCCCCTTTGCCACCTGCATCTCCTCAGCCTCAGTGGATGGAGAGCACTTAACCCACCATGTAAACAGCATTCACCTGCCCATGCATCATGAATGCCTCCTGCTCTGAGCAAGGCAGAGCTCAATCCTGCTCCTTTCCAGCATTCCAGGTGATTTATTTAAGCTCTTGTCAGCCATTAAAGAAAAAGGCTTTACTGAAGCTGAACACGTATTGCAGCTGCTCCTGTTTTTACATCTAGTCTTCTCCTTCCATCTGCCCCACAAGATTCTCTCCATGACTCTTTCTCTGTCCTCCAGAGGTTTCCAACCTACAGATTCCCAGGGACCTGTGGTTTTCTATGGATCTTGGTCAAGATGCCCAAAAAACGTAGGGTCAATAGGGAGGGCTTTATGGCTTTGCCTTTTTATTGTGGCATATTGGGGATTCACAAAGAAAAGGGTTGAAAACTGCGGGTATTTGATCCCTTCTTGTCTTCTTTCATCTACCTCAAAAAGGCCAGAGGGTTTAGAAGCTGTATCCACTCGTCCCCTGGCAGGTTCACCCTGGCCTCATCGCACAGGTATCCCACAGGCATCTCTCCTTTCTTCCACCTCCAGGAAGTACAAAATAGAAGGAAATGCATGTATATTCCCCATACTACCTCCAGAACTTGGTCCTGTTTGGTTCTCATCCCATTTTCCAAACATCCTGCAGAACAAGAAATGCCATTTTTCCAAGGTAAGAACTGGCTTTATCTGCTGTGTCCACCCTGCTCCACCCTGACATGAGAAGCCAAAGACAATGAAAGGTATTTAATGGCTCCATGGGCAGTGTGGCCATGTGGTGACAGAGTTACTTCATCTTTCGCTCTCCACCCTGCAGGAACTGAGCTGTCACCATTGAACACCCCTTTTCTCATACTTCCCCCCAAACTCAGAGCAGGAACAGATACTGTTGGGTTTGGTTTTCCTGTTCAGAGTGCTGAATTCTCCCAGTTGCAGCCACGGCTTAGCAAAATGATCTAATTCTCCACAAAGGGAATAGAAAGATGGTTGAAATGCAACCAGAAGCGGACCGTCACTTAGCAAGGAGGCTCAGAGCAAGGACCAGCTTTAGCTCCGCATCGTATCAGCTTCTTCATAATGAAAACTAACAATAGGGTGATGTTGATAGGATGCTTTAGCTTTGAGTCCTCCAAGGGTCTCCATTCCTCAAGCAACATAGGGGAGGAACCCAGTACCAGATATGAATCTGGAAGTGTGGTGGCAACTACTTACAATCATGGAAACATGGAACAGTTTGGTTTGGAAGGGACCTTAAAACTCATTCAGCTCCAACCCCTGCCACGGGCAGGGACACCTTCCACTAGAGCAGCTTGCTCCAAGCCCCTGCATCCAACCTGGCCTTGAACACTGCCAGGGTGTTCAGTATCAATAGGTTCATGACCTGCTGGAGGCAACATAAGCAACATCTCACCCATGGGCTTGAGTGAACACACCCTGAGAGAAAGCCCTCTCCTTGCATTACAGCTCATCTCCTCCTGGTCTCCAGTGACAGATGGCAATAGAACTCACATGGCTTTAACCCCACCAGCTTAGGCACAACCACATCTGTGCCCACCAGACCCTTCTGTCTCTCAGTACTAACCAATGGGGTTTAGATGCATTAGAAAAATCACATCCCTCTTCTTTATGACCAAAGCTGGAGGGTGACTACCAAAGATTTTCTTCTAATTGGCATTCAATGTGATGTCCTCCAGAATGCATGGGGAAAAGGGTCCTGAAACACTGCGCTCTTGCTGTTCAGTACCAAGCCCCTTTCCCAGGGCACTGACCCTGCTCAGGCCTCTAAAAAGCTGCCTTAGTTAACACCAAAGGATTATAAACCCCTTCCCTGCTGAAGCAGGGCTGAAATGGCAGCATTTCTGCTCTTCTGGGTGACATCAGGGATGGCGATTGTGGGGCGGCGAGTAAACTTCCATGATTAAGTGATTGAACAGAAGGAAAGCATTCCTTTGGGCCTATGTGAAAGGTATACTTTGCAATTTTCCACTGGCAAATCATCCGAAGAAAATAAGCCCATTTTGTTTGCTTGGGAACGTCTTCCCATTTAAAATAAATACTTGTGTGTTTTAAGCTGTATGGAGCAAGTGCGATATTGTCTCAAACGGAGACATCCAACTGGTTATGGGGAGGGGGGAAAGCAGTAAATTGAAGCTTTTCCTTTCCAGAATTGTCTGGTTTGGTTATTTCAACCCAAACAACGAACCTGGATTGATATAAAACCACAGCATGTTGCAGGTGACCTGAAAGTGGATGTTTCACTGTAAAAGGTTCCAAGTGAAAATGTTTTTCCTGGCTCCAGCAACAATCGATTCATGAGCAGAATTAGGATTTCAAGCTTGGGCCACACAGTTTAATCCACTCCCTCCTCAAACCCAGTCAAATCCTCTTTGAACACAACAGGGGTGGAAAGGAAAAGGAGGGGGGTGTGCAGAGAAATCTGCAGGGGAATTAAAAGAGCAGCTATAGAAAGCGCTGGTATCCACTTAACTTGAAAATGAGAAAGAAAGCGGTGTAAGAGCAAGACAATTAGATCCTGAGCAACACAGACCTTCCCAAACATGAAAGACAGCAGGGGGAATTAATGGGCATAAATGCAACCCAGTAATTAATTGATAAATGGCATTAGAAAGTTTTCTAAAGAGGAAGACTCCAACGTGACTTATCTTCCCAAAGGCAGAAGACAGTTTCTCCCTCCTTTCACCTTGCAGATAAGGACAGAGAACAGGGATCTTTCAGTGCTGAGGCTTAAGAGGAATCTGGAAGTTAACGACAAAAGGGGAAGGAAAAAGCCCCACACCACAGGAGGGAACAACACCAGGCTGTTGTTATTCGACTGAGCTGCCCAAGCTGGAGAAGAGCCGCCTGCAACTGTTCACCACTGAATAATTCCTCTTGCAAGGCAGGAAGCAAAGTGAGGATAAAATGGGAGTGGGAGCAAAATAAGACCTGCCTCAAAGGCAATAGGATTATACCCCTTATAAAGATAGGGTGAGAACACTGGGGCTGTTCAGCCTGGAGAAGAGAAGCTGCGTGGAGACTTCAGAGCAGCTTCCAATGTCTGAAGGGGGCTACAAGGATGCTAAAGAGGGACTCTTCATCAGGGACAGTAGGGACAGCACAAGGGGTGATGGGTTCAGACTGAAACAGGGGAAGTTCAGGTTAGATCTGAGGCAGAAGCTCTGCCCTGGGAGGGTGCTGAGGCTCTGGCACAGGGTGCCCAGAGAAGCTGTGGCTGCCCCATCCGTGGCAGTGTTGGAGGCCAGGTTGGACACAGGGGCTTGGAGCAAGCTGCTCTAGTGGAAGGTGTCCCTGCCCGTGGCAGGGGTTGGAGCTGGAGGGGCTTTAAGATCCCTTCTAACGTAAACCAGGCTGGGATTCTATGCTTCTTGTAGGGAAAAGGGAGACCAGGCACTGGGGCTGATCCAGTGCAATGGGGCAGATCTGCAGTGTGGGACCACTTCTCTTTGCTGCAGTTACAACTTCCCAGCCAGCCCCTCAAGCGTGTGCATTGCTCACCTTGGACAAGACAAAGCCCAGCTGTGGGATCTCTATCTCCTCCTCTTGCTGCTTCCATGCCAGCTGTAAGGTCTCATCTGTGCTTCATCCCATCCAAGATGCTCAAGGCAATGTGTCCCATAGCTAACCTGCAGGGTCCAGCATCTCCTGAGACATCCTGCAAGCAGGTCCACCACTGCAGCTGCTCAGCAATGCAGCAATGATATATTTCAAGGCTGAATAAGCCTAATAATTGAGACACTTCCCTCCTGCCCTGCTAGACACTTATTGTTAACAGCTACATTGAATCCAGAGACAAGATTAACTGATATATGGAACACATAAATTTCAGTGTCTAAGTGCAGGTGTCTATGTTCGTGTCATAGCCAGTGGAGACCAAAAGGCTTGGTTTAGTTACCTGAAGTGAAGTATCCAAGGTGCCCAAAGTCATGCAAGACACCTGCATCCTTCTGGAGCAGCACATAGGGGACACATGAGTTACCCCAGGGCATCAACATAAGATCTAGATGACTGGACTCGGGAGACACCAGCTTCTCAATGGATAATGATTCTCTAGAGGTTGGACTTGGTGATCTTAAACGTCTTTTCCAACCTAGCTGATTCTATGATTAGTCTTTTTAATGTGTGCTGAACAGCAATTCCTACCCGTGCCAACAAGAGGTGTGATACCCAGCCTCCTTCCAAAGAGATAGGCCAAACCTGGTTTCAGGAGAGGTAAAATTTGGACAGAGCAGCAGAAGAAAAGGAGCCACCATTCTTCTTGGTCAACCCAAATGGAGGGAAGAGGCACAGCTGTACCCTGGATTCCTCCCAGCTTTTGGGGCAGGAGGGTGAGAGTACAGTGAGGCCAGGCCTGATGGGTCAGCAGGGATGTAACAAGAGCCAGATTCCCTTCGATGGCTGTCTGTACTGTGGTACAGCTCCGTAGTTTGTGAAAAGCCCTTGACTCCTCACATAAAGGCAGCTCTGCCCCATTCAGACTGATCCTGGAGCAGCACCATTTGCTGCCACGGTGTCGTCCCAGCAGAGAACTTGGTCCAGTGATTTCAGCAGAGCATCCACGTGAGACACAAAGTTTGGCAGCTTCATAGTGGGCTCTAGAGCCACCTCCATGGTACCACAGACCCTGCCTCTATTTCCCATGTCCTTAAAAGACTCCTTTGCAGGAGATGGCCTGGAAGCAGCACAAGCACAAAGGATGCTGTGTGGCTGAAGGGTCTATTCTGCTTGCACCTACGCAGCCAAGGTGTCCAGCTTCCCCTGGCCCTAACTGGGCTCCTCCTCTGCCATTCCTCAGTCTGTACTCACAGTATTCTCCCCTGAGACATGCAAGAGGCTTTGCAGTGCTTGGAAAGCAAGGTAGGGCTGTGAGGTGGCACAATCCATGCCCAGGTCTTGTTCCTACATGGGCAAGAGGATTTAGCTGGGACATATTTATGACTCTGGGAACTAGGAAGATCTTGGCTTCTCCAACCCAGGCACCATCTCTGGTCCCACAAACTGCTGCTGGTGAAGTAAGGTCTATGACTTAAGACCATAAGTCTTTATGCATTAAGGCCATAGACCATAAGGTCTAATACTAAGGTCAAGTATTTATTTGACACCCTCAGCCCCCAGAGCAGCTCCTTCATTCCTGGTCCCACTTGGTACCATTGGACATAACAGCTCAGCAGTGATTCATTCTCATCATGAAACAGGTATGACCTCTCGCCAATGTGCCAAGTCAATTCAACACAAGCTGAATCAATAGCCCCTCATCTTCATCACTGCAACAAGTCAGCGGCTTAGCAAGAGAGAGCTGAAATCATTCCTAGGATGCTTGTGGTATTGCCGTCCTTGCAATGGCTTTCCTGAACCCTATCCAAAGCAGAGATGTGTCGTTTAGATCCTATTAAAACAGAAGTGCACGTCCACACACGAGGGGAGAGAAGGAGGGAAGAGGAAAGAAGGAGGGAGCTGGGTGTCCTTGAGGTCATGTAATCTAACAAATCACGGAGAAGCCATTAGCACCATGAAATGACAGGAGGCAAAACAAGGCAGAACGTTAAAGCGCCCGGTGCTACCAAATCCATCAGCTGCCCCTGTTACTGTGATGGGTGTCGGTGCAGCGTGTAATCATCAGAATTGGTATTCTGCTGCAGAGCAGCCATCTCCTGCTTTCACTCCAGGCCGAGCTCTGCTGGTCATTAGGGATCAAGGAGAAATAGAGTCCACTCGCATCAGTCTTTCATTGACAGAGAAAGCAAGCAAGCAGGGTCCTAACTGCAATAACCCCTGTTGTGTGCTTCTAAGGAGGGGAAATAACTGGGACAAAGGCTTAGCCAGCCCCAGAGTCATAAAGAATTGGAGTCTGATGTTTGGGAGGTGGATGGTGGCAAAGCTGGTAATGTGCTACATATTGAAGGCCTTGGGGCTGGGCCAGTGTTTGGCAGAGTCCTTGTGTGTTTTGCAGATCAATGGTAGTAAAAAAGCAACAGGCAGACCTTAAGAGATGGTGCAACCCACACACATGTACATACAGCTGTGACACAGGCGACAGGGGCTGAAAGGGGCCCCAAGGAGTCTTACAAGGAGGGACTGGGCTCTTACTCAGCATAGGACTTGTCTCTCCAGGTTTTATAAGACTCCCTTGTTGAAGCTGGGATGTTAGAGTAGACCTGACATAAGTGCCATCACCACCAGCCTTTTCCTGGAAAGAAGAAGAGGAAAGGCTTTGAGCAGACGCTCCAGGTCCTTTCCAACTGGCGCCTCTGTGATTCTTGGGAATGGATGAAATTCACATTCTGCAAGCCAAGAGAGTGCCTTGTCTCATCACAGAGAGAGCTTTGCAGCACCAGGGCATGCCCATCAGAGGCAGGGATTGCCCTGAGGTGGTTGCCAGCAACCCCCTGGCCATTCCCTAGTTCTCAAGGAGACATCAGCATTGCAAGCTCTACTTGAGAGACCTCCAAGGACCTCTGCTCTCTACAGGTTGAAAGAGTCCAGGTAGCACAGTTCAAATGAGGTGTGAAGCTACCAATGCTATTTAACAGGGGGAAAAGGGCCAGGAAGTCTCAAAGCTCTTTTTACACCAAGCTTTTGTCTGAAGTCTTGAACGTTCCACATGGACATCCAAAAGGGCAGTCGTGCCAATTGTACCTGCGTTCTTCATCCTCAATCCCTGCCACAGGAAAGGGACAGCATCATCTGGATGTTTGGGATGGCAGTCACAGCTCTGCAAGTTCCTGGAGAAGATCCTGACCTCCTGCTGAAGATACAACAAAGCTCAGTTCAGTTGCACCCCAGGATCTGCTCTCTAACAGGACAGAGCAGAAAAGAGCATTTCCCATCCCAATAAAACAATGTGAGGTTTGAAGCTCGATGGAGAAAGTTCTCCAGCCAAGTGTCTGTTGGGGTTTTTGGAGTATTGTGCATGTCATTCGTGGATTGAATTGTCCTTCATGTCCTTCATGCCAAGGATTTCAGACTGTGTCATCACTGATTTTCCCCTGTCATTAACAGCCAGGTCTGGGGGGTGGTTCAGAGCTGAGCTGGAGGAACACTGAAGGCAAAGCTGACTTGATGAAAACTGTGCTTTGAGAGCTTTCTGCACCTTGTTTAAACTGAGTTTCTTCTGCTTCTGCTCTAAAAGAGGAAGAAAAATGAAAGAGAGCTCCACGCAAGGGAACATCAAAAGGAAATGAGCTATTTTCACTGCTTCTATAAACTGAAGAACATGCAAAGACCAAAGTGATGAGGATAAAGTGCCTAGGAACAGAGTCCTGTAGAGACAAGGCACAAGAATGGACGATAATACCTTGATGCTTGTAATACAAAGCTTCATACACGCAAAACCCTCCTGGGAAAGACTCTGCTGGGGAGAATGTGGTGAACAATTCATGCCAGGAATGATTTGAAACTCAAAGAATGGCTAAACTTTGCCTTGCAGCCATGGCTTTTCTTTCTGGAAAGGGCAAGAAGGTGAAGAAAACCCAACAAAATGAAGTAGAGCAAAACATAGCTGGAAAAACTGCCTTCACTTTTATACCCAGGAGGGAATCAGGCTGTTCATCCCAGCTGGGGCTCAGTTTGGATTCACCAAGCAGAGCCATGAATGGCTTGGCAGGTTGGACTCTGGCCTTTGGTCACCACATACCTTCTGTCACATGTTCCCTGGATGACATCTCTACCTCCTGTACTGTCTGTTTGATCTGATGTATATTCTTATCTCAGATCCTGCTTCAACACATATGCCTATGGCTGGAGACCTTTGCACAGGAGGAGCAGTCTTCATGGAGCCCCCCATCAAGAGGCTCTAGAGACCCTCTGTTTCTAGAGACCCTCTATTTCCTACCATGGTAAGTCCTGTCCCGCAGCTATAAGCTCTTGCCTTTCCCTTCCTTTTGTGCTTTCTGCCCTTCTTTATGTTAGCAGAAGCTCACTACAAATCCAAAAGGGTAAATTCACACCTTGCTTCAAAATGAGACCAAAAGCTCTATCAAGTGGATCCAACTGGGAATGGTGACCATAAAGGAAAAGGGCCTTACAAGGGTCTAACATTTCCTTGTTCCTCATATACACCACTGACCACAGGAATAACTGGCTTCTCACAATGGAAGTGGATGCTGGCACCATCATCTGGTCATTTCAAAGTACATCTTAGATCAGGCCTTTTGCACTGATGTTGTCTAAGATGTCTTAAGGGTTCTCTTCTTTTGTCTTCATCCATTCTTCAGCAACCACAGCCAGAAGCAGGAGAGAAAAATGGACCATCCTTGGCTGAGGAGAGCCACAGGGATGAAAACCATCCTTTCTCAGCCTAGTCCCAAGAGTTGTGTCTGAACTCATGAACTGAAGAGTGGCCTGAACTCAAGCTCGGTCCATCCTGAAGCACATTTGGCCTCAGCACAAAGCTGTATCTGATTCTTGCATGGGTCAGCCACTTATGTGGCCCATGAATCATCCCTGCAGTTTGCTGATGGCCGCTTTGTTTTGAAGATAGGAGAGTTTAATAACACAGATGAAGACTGCCATTGGCCTCAGGAGCCCAAAACATCCCAAGCACATTTTAATCTATGAGCAAAGCCATGACCATAGCTCCTTGCTCGGCAAGAGTAGGGATCACAAAGTGCATGAGGTCCCCCTGCCACAGGTTACTTTGGACTGAAACAGCTTCTTTATCTATTTCTATGCAAACCCAATAAAGATAAAATTATCTTTATATGACAAAAATATCATCCTAGACCTATTTAAAGCATCTTTGAGTACCAAAGAAGTGGCAACAATAGCAATAAACCTACTTCTGTCCCTGGGCAAGAATCCCACCAGCTTTCTCTGTCTAAGTAGGAAGGTTGGTGAGCAACATCCTGACCTTCAGTGTGGGCTAAGATGGTGCCAGCAAACTCAGCCATTCTCCTGGGCACCACCAGTCCCATTCACTCCCTAGTCTAGTGTCAGGCTAGTCATGACTGTCCTCTGCAAACACCTCATAGCATATCATCAGTGAGCACTGTGTGGAGGCCAGGAAGAGCTTTGAGATGTGTTTCTCAAGGCAGTGATTTGGTTTGTCTCTGCTAGTCAGGCCAGAGCAGCTCCTTCTTCATTTCTAGATCTCATCCACTGACAAAAGGGGTGTCACAGTGTGTCTGAAGCCACGTTGTGGCGCCTCAGCCTCCATTTCTACACTCTCCAATCACAGAATCATATTATCATAGAATCACGGAGTGGTTTGGGTTGGAAGGGAGCTTAAAGCTCCTCCAGCTCCAACCCCTGCCACGGGCAGGGACACCTTCCACTAGAGC
>WYDI02017604.1:0-93668 GCA_009867235.2 Psittacus erithacus | reverse complement strand
AAGCAAATGAAAAGTGAGGTGCATGAAAAGTGTATGATACTACCTGCATCTGGTACTTAGTTCTGAGGCCAGCAGGAACTGGCTCATTTTTTCATGTTTGTGTTTGGGGTTTTTGCTGAAACAAAACCTAAACATGAGAATCTTCTAATAATGACATTCACATGAAATAAATGGAGAGACAAAATGTTAACAAAACTAATGGCACTCTGTGGCTGCTTGTATAGGAGAAACACCTTTTTGACTTTTTGATCTATCTGCAGTAGTAATTTAAAAGTAATTACAGTGTTCTCTTTTTACTGAATAAATAAATACTTCAAGAAGAGAATTACACCTCTCTTTCTTCCCTATCACAAAAAATACATCTGGTTTTGTGTTGGTCCAGGTCATGAAGTCTGGTTGTCCTTTTGTAATGTGGCTTTTGATGTATTACTTATAAGTTAATGTTTCTTGCTTTATAGATTGGAAAGTCCAACTTATACACCATCTCACCAACTGCATACACCCCAGCAGCTTCATTCATCTGTTCCAGGTAACAATTTAAAATAGATGGAGGAGGCAGTGAGAAAAGGTGTTGTCCTCAGAGTTAACTGCTATCTTGCTTATGTTTATTCAAACATTATTTATGCAGAAATTACTGGGAAAGCTTCACATGAGAGGCTAATGAATAAGTTCTGTAATCTCTAAAATGTTTGAATGGGAGGTTATGTTCATACCTGTTGTGCATGATTTTTTTAATTTCACTTCTGTTTTGATTTTGTAGAATATGGCTTACAACAAGTATTTGTAGTATATTTTAATAGTAAAATCTTTGAGGAATGAGGGGTATAATATATATTCAGGATGAAATTGACTCAGTTGTTCTAGTTGTAATCTCAATATAGAAACACTTTTTTGTCATCGCAGTGTTCTAAGTAGTGAAGCAAACTAATTTGTTAAATTAACAGAAGGTGATGTTAAAATAATTTTTCATGGCAGTTACCTTGGGTTCTATTTTAATTTCACTTAGGAATCATCAGAAGGTCCACATCAATGTCTTATGTAGATGGGTATGTAGGGACATGGCCCAAAGAAAAAAGGTAAGTAATCTTACTGTACAAGTTGGTTAAAAAGATATTATTTGTTTGTCATAAATAGTAATAAATGCTCCATAGTAGTCTGGATTTTCAGACTCCCATAATAAGAGTTCTTATATGCAACTTGCAGAAGGAGAAAGAAAAAATATATCATGGATTAAGAGCTCAGTAACAGGAAAAAAACATCAGAAATAAATCATCTAGTTTTTACATTGAAATGAGGTATAGTTGAGATCACAGAATGGTTTGTGTTAGAAGAGACCTTAAAGCTCATATGCTTCGAACCCCTTGCCATGGGCAGCAACACCTTCCACTAGACCAGTTGCTCAAAGCCCCTCCAGCCTGGCCTTGAATACTGCAGGGATGGGGCAGCCACAACATAATTGAATTGTTGGCATTAGGTGTTTGAATTGTTGGCATTAAATATGTTCACATTTACTAATTGCAATCAAGTAAGAGTGGTAAGAGTAACATCCCTAATGAGCTCAGTAAATACAAGATCAGGGTTTATAATATTTTGTGAATAGTAATAACAATCAGGCTGAATGTTTTGAGTTTTAGGCTGGTCATAAATAATCTGGCAGGTGTAAATCAAAGTTAAAGTGGTAAGTGTTATAGTGATGGGTTATTCAGTAAGTGTAAATTGCATCTCTTCACACCTTCCTTCTGATCTTCTGTGGTAATCCCTATATGCCTAAAATGCCCAGAATTTATTCCAAATAATAAGAAGCATTGTCCATCTCTGAAGAAAATGATGTTATATTCCATTTTGATGTGCATTTTTATTTATTCTATTTATATTTATCAGATACATATATTTATATGTATAATTATTATATTACATTTGAAAGTGGGCAAATATAGTATGCATAACAGTGCCTTTAATGCTACAGTCTTAAGGTAATTTTAAACCCAAATATGAATGTTTCAGTAGTAGTAGTAGTAATAATCATAAGTTGCTCAGTTATTTTCTTTAATCTCTATTAGGTCATCACTGCATGGAGTTTCATTTGACATTTCTTTTGACAAAGAAAAAAGCATTCCAGTGTCTACTCCAAACAAAGGAATTACTAGATCTGTGAGCAATGAAGGCCTTACAGTAAACATCAACCGCATGCCAAAACATACTAGAAAAAATCTGTCCTTCAAACCTGTAAATGGAGAAGAGGAAGATCAAGATATTGAAGAGGAGAAGGACACAGTAGCTCATAAAGACAGAAGGGCCAATCAGTCTCTTAACACAAATCAAAAAAATGCCAATGAGAGCAGCCACGACAGGTTTCCAAATGGAGCTCTGCAAAACAGGGCAGTTCTGGATGATTTTGGCAATCGGATTGAGACACCAAGCATTGAAGAGGCTTTGCAGATAATTCATAACACTGAAAAATCTCCCAGAGTTATCCCATCAGACCAAATTACAAACGGGTTCTTTCTTCACAATCAGGAAATGAGCATCTTGAATTCAAACATTAAACCAAATCAGTCTACCGCTGATGTAATTACAGACACAAAAGGTGCTCTAAGTCCTGTGACTGACACTACAGAAGTAGATACTGGAATACATGTCCCTTCAGAAGATATTCCAGAGACAATGGATGAGGATTCTTCTTTGAGAGATTATACTGTAAGCATGGACTCTGACATGGAAGAGCCATCTAAATTTCTCCAGGATTGCGACATTCGAGCTAGCAATCACAGAGATCAGTTAAGTCCCTGCCCCAGCTCAGTAAGTACTAAATCACAGGCAGGCAGCAGCGCTTCTTCAAGTTCGGGGGTTAAGATGACTAGCTTTGCAGAGCAGAAATTCAGGAAATTGAATCACACAGATAGTAGAAGCAGTGGAAGCAGTTCTCAGAAAACCACACCAGAAGGTTCTGAGCTGAACATCCCTCATGTAGTTGCTTGGACTCATATTCCTGAGGAGGCATCTGCTCCTCAAGGAAGAGACACTACCCAGTTACTGGCTTCTGAAATGGTACATCTTAGGATGAAGCTAGAGGAAAAGAGGCGAGCCATTGAAGCACAGAAGAAGAAAGTTGAAGCTGCATTCACGAAGCAGCGTCAGAAGATGGGAAGAACAGCATTTCTTAATGTTGTGAAAAAGAAAGGTGATGGAGTATCACCTCTGCGAGAAGAAGCAGCAGGAGCTGAAGATGAGAAGGTCTTCACTGACAGTAATCAGTTGAAAGACAAAGAAACTCAAAAAACAGATGAGCAAACTAGTAAGACTTCAGAATTAATGAAAGAAACCCCTGAAAACTCTCATAGCAAATGGTTCAAATCTCCTGCTACTCCTATGGATGCTGAAAAGCAATGGAGTTTGGCAAGCCCCTCAGAAGAAAACTTGAATGAAGGAGATATCTTAGAATATACAAAATCTATTGAAAAACTAAACTCTTCCCTACACTTTTTGCAGCAAGAAATGCAACGTCTGTCCCTTCAACAGGAGATGTTGATGCAGATGAGAGAGCAACAGGCTTGGGTTATTTCTCCTCCTCAGCCTTCTCCTCAGAAGCAGATTCGGGACTTTAAGTCTTCATCAAGGCAAACAGGAGCCCCAGCTCCCATTGCGCCTTTCTCACAGGAATCTTCTCGCTCTACACATCAGTCTCCACAGTCTTCCAACAGGAAGAATGCCTCTTTTCACATTAAAATGCAAAGGACTCCTAGGCCAAATGAACTGAAAATAACACCTCTCAATCGTACCTTGACTGCCCCACGGTCTGTGGATAGTCTTCCCCGTTTAAGGAGATTTTCTCCAAGTCAGGTTCCCATTCAAACTAGATCATTTGTTTGCTTTGGAGACGATGGTGAACAAATAAGTGAACCTCAGTTAAGAGGAAATCTTTCAAAGGAAGTCAAACATACAGAAGTAGCAAAAGAAGAAGGACCGAAATTGATGAAGCAGTATGAAAAGAATTTGGAGGAAAAGGAGATTAAGCCTATAGAATCTAATGTTTCTGAAGTATTATCTCAGCCTATCACAGAAACTGTCTGCCTCACCCCAAATGAAGATCAGCTAAGCCAACCGATTCTACCACCACCAGCTCCCAAAACAGCTAACTTAATTGAAGTTTCCCTATCAGATTTGAAGCCACCAGAAAAAAATGAAGTATCTGTTGAGAAATATGAAGGTGAGAGTGACAGAGAACAATTTGAGGATGACCAGAAAGTCTGTTGTGGATTCTTTTTTAAGGTAAGAGAATAGTGGATGTGTATGTCTGCTATTCAGCTTAATTTGAAAGGGAACTTTTTAGTTAACATACAGATTTCAGTCATGATTTTCCATTGACATCAAAGCAGATAGTTTTGCAACTTTAAATGTGCAAGCATATCTTTGTACTTGATTAATTTGGCATCATAAGAGTGGTGAGATTCTACCATACTGCAGTTCTGAGCATGCCAGAGTATCCCTTTCCATTCATAGCTGGAGAAGAGTGCTTGGAGTTTTTGTGAGGAAGATGAATGCTGAATGAATGAAGATGAATGAAGAAAGATTTCTTTTTAGCGTAAGCTTTGGTGACCTTAAACAAATATGCTCACATCTCATGCTTACCCCCAAACTTAACTAAAAGTTTTTGAATTACATAACATACGTACATTTTTTTTAAATGTTGAATGTCTCCAGGTTGCACTTGGGAGAGCCTTTTTGCCTCTCTTGGCTGGCTAAGGAAGTATAGTCTTCCAAGACTCCCTTTTGAAGCTGGTATTTGGGAGCACTCCCTGTTGTCTTTCTGAAGAGTTATATTCAGACAGGCTTTTAACTATAATGCACATTGTATTGTGCATTTTACTGTAATGGACAGACACTGATTTTTCTATCTTGGAATACCTCAAAATCTTGTGTCACACATCTGAGATATGCCTTGCTTCTCTGGAAGCATTCCTCAGTTCTAACATAACACCTGGCTTGGTCAGCATAAATTTCTATATGTTACATAGTTTCTGCTTTTTGTAATAAATTACCTTCATCTCTATACAGATACAGTCTTCCAAAGCTGAATACAGAAGTTTATGCAGTGTGGGATCTGACTGTAAACTTAAATATTTCACTTAATAATTTTTTTCCTATTGGAGCTGAATTTTATGTTTGACTTAGGAAGGAAAAATTCTTATATGAAAAGTTTTCAATAGTCTTAGAAGAAATCTTTTAAAATAAACTTGTTTCAAATACTGCATAAGTGTGTTATGGTATTGCAACCCAAGTCTAATGACTTGGCAAAATCAGTTGCTGAATTCAGAGATTTTGATATTTTTGGGTCCTTTTCCTTCAAATACTGTTGCTGCCAGGATGATCAAAAGGCAGAAAATGATATGGCAATGAAAAGAGCAGCATTGCTGGAGAAGCGTTTGAGAAGAGAAAGAGAAACTCTGCTTCGAAAGCAGCAGCTGGAAGCTGAACTAGAACATAAGAAGGAAGAGACAAGGTAAAACAACTGTCCTGATCCAAATGATCAGTAACAGTGAATGTAAAAATGTCTGCTTTAGTTAAAAGGGTAACTTCATGTCAAAAAATTACATTTTAATATCCAAGATAGTTAACCCAGATATGCTGAGGATTTCAGCCGCAGACACACGTCAGCTGGCCCTGCAAAATCAGCAACTGGCATCAGTCTGTAGCTCAGACTCAGTGCGTGTGTCCTGCTGGCCTGAGTGAAGTTCCTCAGAGCGCTACCCTGCCTTATACTTTTTATTCTGAGGGAAAGCAAATCATGTTGGGCTTCTTTCTGCACAAATGCTAAATGCTTACTCACAGCAGTCAAGTTAATAAATACGGTTTTGATTCTACTAGTATGTAGTAGAATATTCTAAAAGTATGCTGAAAATCTTAAACGATCTGAAAATCGTAAAAACAAGTTCCTCTTACTGCTGTCTGAGGAGTTTCAAGTTGAAAAAATCTGATGCCTATGTTGTCCTCACTGGGCTAGCTAAAACTGTTAATGTGGAAAGTTCCTACTGCTGAATTTACTTGATGATTTTTTTGGTTTAGACGAAAAACAGAAGAAGAACGTCAGAAAAAGGAGGATGAGCGAGCACGGCGGGAATTTATTAAGCAGGAATATATGAGAAGGAAACAATTAAAGCTAATGGAAGACATGGACACTGTTATAAAGCCACGTTCCCTCTCAATCAAACAAAAAAAGCCACGTCCAAAATCTATTCATAGAGATCATATTGAATCACCTAAGACACCTATCAAAGGTCCACCAGGTAACAAATGTTCATGTGGAAAAAGAGTCTGTTCATGCTAAAACACCAGCTTGGGGTTTGGTACTAACCAAGCACATGCGTTTATTAGTGTCTTGTGCTAAGCTGAAGCTGCACGTGACTAAACTGGAAAGCAAAATCTGCCAATAGAAACAAAAAGATGAGTTTCACTTACCTGCTATGCATGCATGCATATATCAACAAACAAAAAAGTTAACTGAATGAAATCCCAGTGGAAGCACTAATGTGTGTTGTAAGTTTCATACACACCCATGTATTCTTCACTAATCTCTTCTTACACCTGTAGAGCTCAGAATGCAAAACAGTTGGGAGCTAAGAGATCAATTAATAAAATGGTGATTATATGGTAAAAGTACTTAAACTTCCACTTGATGCAGACAAAATGATAAAAAGTAAATTTTGTATTTTAAGTTTTTCTATTTTGCTCACTTAGCTACTGCAGGTAGCCGTAATTGCATGGAACAATTTGGCATTCTTTAAAATACCACATTACTGCAGTATTGATTGGAAAAATTATTGCCCATTTACAATTGGAGAAAAAGTAACCAGACTGCTCAGTGATCCTTTTTGTTACAGCATTGTATAGCCTTGTTATTCTGCTGTATTTTCTCTAGCTGCTTCCCTCCATCTTCCAGTATACTTTGAAGTATTTCCTTAGCACCTTCCAAAGACTCCATTCCAAACTTTAAATTAAGTCTCTTAAGCTCTCTTTCATGAGGACTTATTAACTTTAATTGCATTCTTCAATTTGCATAGTGCTAGTATTTCTACATCCATACTTCACGTTAATGCTTAGTTTGAGACCATCCCAGGTGGCTGCAAATGGCTGGGTGTCAGCAAGTGTTCAGATGCAGTGCACCACATATGCATGCAGGTATATCATGTACGGGTGTAAGAGTCTCATATATAAAAGCTCTTACTGACTTTCTGATGCTGGTGTTGGGTCTAATGAACAGACTCTATTACTTGCTTAGGTTTATACGCCTTAACTTTGTTTTTATCCAGGTTCACAGCTTTATCGTGTTTTTTCAGTATCTAGTCTTTCATTGGCATCGCTGAATACAGGGGACAATGAGAGTGTGCAGTCAGGCAAGAGAACACCAAGGTAAAGCTAAAATAACAGTTTCATTTAATAAAATTTGATAATCAGCTATGTAAAATTAGCATGAATTTTAAAGAGGTCATGTATATATTGTGTACTCCAGGAACAGGTATGTTTTCGTGATTTGAGACATTGATAATTTCACTGTCAGGCATTAGGGAACCAAGCCATGATCATTTGTTTTACAAATTTTACTAAGTAAACCAGTTTAGCAGCTATAAATGAGGTCAAAGCAAAATGCTGTTCACACAGCCTCTTTAATTCACCTGCTTGGATTTAAGTCTCAACTTGTGGATATTTCATTAAACGTATATGCTACGTGCAGCTACACAGCTTCTTTCCTTTATTTTAACATTCTTTTCTGGGTATTTTTTCCCCTTAGCAGTCATACAGGGAAGTATTAAATGTTCATTAGGACTTCAGCCTTTTCCAAACACCCGAATTTAGTTTGCATTACAAGCCACCTGGAAATTAAATAAGAGGAGATTAAAATAAGGTATTTTTTTAAATTTTATTTCCAAAATCTATATTATGATTCAGATAAAAATTCTGTGTAACTATGTAACTATATTCAGAGGAATACTTTTTTATATATATAGGAAAGAAATAGGGAAGAAAGGGAAACTAGGAAGAGAAGTTTGATAAGGAGTACTCTATGTTACAGTATCACATCATGTTTTCATGGCCAGTATGCATCACTTACCAACTCCGACATGCCTGCAGCTGGTTTCAGTTGACTTTTCAATTTCTTGGATGTCTTGAGAACTGACTTGAGAATTGATTATTACATTAGAAACTGTAATAAAATGATGCAGGTGTCCTAAGATCTCTTAAAAATTATCTGTTTTAACTGATAGGGGGATTTCTTCCAACTGTATTAGCTATTAGAAAAGGCTTGATGTAGCTTATCTACGCAGAACTTAAAGGAGATGGCCCTTATCTGTGTAGTTTTAGTTGTACAGTGCTGTACTATGCTTCTGATGAACAGTACTTTGTATTTGATTTATGGAGTTGAGACTTTTAAAATATTACAAAATTCAATACAAATTACTGAAAGGAACAGAGTTGAAGGAATTTTCAGCATCTTTCCAGACCCATGCTGTCAGCTTTTTGTTGCATCAGAATTGTCTTTTGATGATTACACTGAGCGAATTTCAGTGATACTTTTGAGTTCTCCTTCATGCAGGTGCTATTCCCAAAAAAGGTGTAGGATATATAAAAGATTGAATTTTCATCTATTGCTGATTTTTCTGGAAGTTAGCATGTATATAAATGTTATTATAATACTAGGGTTTTTTTTTATTCTGTGCTGGTAGTGCATTCTCACTTAGCAAAGTTTTCATTTCTAAGCTGCAAATTGGACTGGCTTTTGCAGTAGCTGCAATCAAAAAAATGTTTAAATATCTTGTAACAATTTAAGAATAACTTGAAAATCTTGCTTATACCTTTAAATGTAACTATTCACATTTGAGTGCAAGCACAACCTGAAGAATTACAGCACCAGAAGTTACTTCTTGTGAAAAAGAAAATTGGAAAGGAAATTGTTTTGCTATCTTAAATGCAGCAGTTCTCGCTGCCAGTTGTTGCAATAAGTATAAATGAACTAAATTTTTACTTCACATTCCTCATTCGATCAGGAACTGCTTTGTTTGCTACATGAAATATCATTGTTTTGTTAGTACCAGTGTAAACGTAACCTGGATTCCCACTTAGTAATAATATTCCACAGCTTAGAATATCTATTAGGTTTCTTTTCTCAGATGTAGCCCAAAAATTTACTAACATCCACCTCACGTAAATACCAACTTCCTACATCACTCAAAACACTTTATATGGAACATGAACTCCGTTATCCATTAATTTCTTCTGTAAATATTGTACATTTAGGTTTATAGTCTACACTTCAATTAATTGTGTTCTACCTTAATACAGTTTTCTTTCCTTTCATATTAGAAGGCACCTCTGCTGAACATTGTATTTTTTTAATAGACTCTAAAATTAATGTTTAGGTCTGAGTCGGTGGAAGGATTCTTATCTCCAAGTCGCTGTGGTAGTCGTAATGGAGAAAAAGATTGGGAAAATGCATCTACAACTTCTTCAGTCGCCTCTGCTACAGAATACACAGGTCAGGGACAGCAATATTCAGAAAAGAACCTGACTATTAGTGGTTCTATGCATGAAAAGTTTTTAATTATCTTTGGTTTCATAAAACTTGATTGAGGGCTTTTGATAGACATGTTAAGATGGTAACAAGACAAGATTAAAGTTTTAAATACAGAATAAAAGTACTGAGTCAGTAGCATTTGTACTAAGCAGAATAAACTGCAGTTTGGCTCAAAACAGCAACTGGGCTCACATACAACTGGGCACTCCAGCAAGGCAAGAAGAGTTGACATTTAAGCTCAATTTAGAATAGAGTTACAAAAAGCAAAAAGCAAATTGCAACAGGAAGCAAAAGCGCTGTTTCTTGTGCACTTAATATCTCATTGTTTGATAAAAGAGTAAAGTAATGTTGGTGTTTTCAGTAAACTTTTAGGGAGATCAGGTTTGATGGATGGGCCTGCTGGCAAGTGTTAGTGTTGAAAATAATCTTATCTCCTTTCTGCTGAAATAGCTACAGTCTGGAAGGGCAAAGTGTTCATTCTGAGCATTCAGAAAGTACTTACCTAGTTTTGAGTCATGAAACTTCAGTTTGTGTCAGTTTGTGCCACTTCCGTATGAAATTAAATTACAGGACAGATAGCAAGATTTTGCCTGGGTGGTCTTGCTGATTTTTCTCATAAAGACCCATACTGCTGAAGATCATCTTTTAATAGCTACTGTGTAGAGCTTATTTTTAAATGAAGGAATACAGAGTTCCTCGGAATTGAACAGAAGGCTTTTTTCACATGTTTTAATATCTTCACTCTGTCAGTCAGATCATCATATGGATGTTTTGTGTTGATTCTAGGCTTTTTTTCCTCAAAGCCTAGACAAACTGAGATTTTATCTTAAATTTAATTGGTAATTTCTTATGTATAATATTCCTTTCTAAGACTTTGAATTTGTACTTACATGTTTTTGGTGGTATTTTTAAATGGTCTTGATACAAGTGCACGTATCTTTCAGAAATTAAAATAGAGATTTCTCTTTCAACCAGACGAATCAAATCATTTTACAGACAGAATAATCTGGGCAGTGTCAAGCCAAATCTCATCGCTGGTTTTGGGTAAAACATTACCAGAATACAAGGTGGATAGGCTACAGTAACTCTAAGCACCACATCAGTTTCACTGTTATTCCTCTCACCCTTGAAATCACAAGTGTATGTGAAGAAAATGAAAGAATTTGCTCCCTCCTGAATGACTGAAACTTCAGTTAGAAAATGCAAAACATTTTATTGTTCACAGAAAAGGTCCTCTGAGAGAAAACATATTTATTAAGAGTGCCAATAATGATGATTTCATAATGAAAGACACTTGTAAGCGATTCAGTAACAGTTGAAAGAATGACATTTTACTTGCTTGTGCAACTTGTGGTCTCTAGTCTAATTCTATTTTACTCCTGTATTTGTCTTTTCATGCATGCATAAGATCCATACCAGAAGTGCTTCACAGCATTTCAAGTAACTCTTTGTTGGCTTGTTCATTAACTTAGCTTATTTGTCATTCTTCCTGCATAGGACCAAAGCTCTTCAAAGAACCCAGTGCTAAATCCAATAAGTATATAATTCAGAATGCACTGGCACATTGCTGCTTGGCTGGAAAAGTAAATGAAGGTCAAAAGAAAAAGATACTGGAGGTAAGGATATATTCCCCTAAAAGCATAAACACCTGAGTCAAACCATAGTCAGGCTTTAGGAAGGCATTCAAGTATAAATGCGGATATTGAAAGGACTCCTCTGAGGTTATGCCAGCTCTTAGAGAAAGGCTTAAGTAACTTCTGTGCCTTGCTTCCTGTGTAGACAGAGAGGTTCTGTAGTACTGTAGAAACAATAGCATTGTACATGCAGCATAGGAAGCTGAATTAATTGACATGTTGATTAATCATTACTGCTTGCTTAATGTGGGAACTTCAATATGTAGATTTTTATAATTTGCTCACAAACTTCTTTTTCCTAACATGAAAAATACCCATCTTACACAGCTCCTCAGATTAGGACCTTTAGAACAATAGGATAGCTCTCTCATGAACAGAAAGAACTGAAATACATCCCTCCTAGGCTTTTCTCCAGTTTCCAAGCTTGTCCATAGGACAAATTCAGGAGTTCTTCTAAAAAAAAGGTGCCTTCCAACTTTTTCTCTTACCCTGGTATAAACCTTTCTGAAGACACACAAATACTGTAAGGGTGAGAACTCGGGGACCAATATGTTTCCCTGCAAAAGGAATAACAGAGAGTATGAGCATTGAGAGTAATGGGACTGTTCCTTTTTACCAACTGTGACAAATCTGACAGATTAAATACATCAAAGAATACAGGTACTTGGAATCTGGATTTAATTTCTTTTCTGGAATAAATTTCACAACATTATTTCTTGCCCGTTCTTCTCTTCATGATTCTTCTGCATTCATGTCTAGATGCTGCCTTCTCTGTCTTTCCAGCTACTTTTTTGAAATAACAAGTGAGAAATCAAGACAGCCTCTTTCAGTTCAAGTAACTGAGAGCATAAGAACCCCCAGAAATCCCAGGAAAGAACAGCTGTTAAAAGGTCATGCTTAACTCTAGAATGCAGAATACATCACTTGGTAGAAGCTGTACATGTTCAGGGCACATGTCCCATATGTAGAAGTTGTGTTGGGTAGAATAGGAATCTGAAGATTTCATCTAATAAAGAACTTTTGCTTAGTACACCTCAACTGACTTTATGGTTTGACCAGACTTGAATGGATTTAGGGAGGTCTGAAATCTCTTTTTAGCACTGGAGGATCTTCCATGCACATCTAGATTATCTAAATTTACTGTTCCCAAACATGGAACTATTAGATCTGCTTGATGAAATGGATCTAAGGATTTTTATTTGGTCTATAAAAAATTTGCTAGGATGTCTGTCCTCGAGGTGCAACTTAAACAAGTATAGCTGAAATTGTCTAAATAAATAAGGTTTTGCTTGAGAAAGATAACTGCCTTATCAAAATCCAGGTAGGGGAGGCTTAGTAAATTCTAGTAATTGAAAATAAGGCCTTTCAGTGGATAGAGTTAGACATAAGTTTCAGCGCTTGTATAAACAAATTGAAAATGACAGTCCAATTATTCTGGTTGTTTTCTAACTACAATGCAAAATTCATTTTGTGAATCTTTTTCTTTCTTTCTTTTAAAGGAAATGGAAAAATCTGATGCCAATAACTTCTTAATCTTGTTCCGGGATTCAGGCTGCCAGTTCAGATCTCTGTATACATACTGCCCTGATACTGAAGAAATCAATAAATTAACAGGAATAGGTCCCAAATCTATCACAAAGAAAATGATAGAGGGACTGTATAAATACAACTCTGACAGGAAGCAATTTAGCCACATACCTGCTAAAACTTTGTCTGCCAGTGTCGATGCAATTACCATTCACAGCCATTTGTGGCAAACCAAGAGACCAGTAACTCCTAAGAAACTTCTACCCACCAAGGCATAGTAGATGGGAAGAAATTTCCTTCAAACAATTATTGATAAACTTGCACTTCATCTTTACTGCCTATAGGAAATAGATTTCTAGTTGGCAACAAGACTCTTAGAGCTTAAACTGGACACCAAAGTTCTATTATCATGTCCAACTGGAATGTAAACACAGTGTTTAGGAGTGCAGAAGATTATTGCTTAGGTGATTACAGAAATGTTTGACTTGTGTGGAGGTTTGTATGTGCTAATACAGAGTATATTTGCTCTGTATTTTGATTAGAAACACTGAAGCACTGAATGTTCCTCTTTAGTGACTCAGACTACATTTTTTTTACATCTGTTGCCTTATATGTTTGTATTTGTGCTTGTCTTGAAATATTTTTTCTTTCACTAAAAGAATACTTCTTAATATTCTCAGTACCATTGAACTTTGCATACGGGCTTACAGTAAAGACTAAATGAGAAGTTGTATATCACCGAAGAGCAGCTGAATGGGTTTGTTCTGCAATATCCTTATTGTATGTTGTAACAAAATCAAGATTCATTCCCCTTAGTATTGACAATTCTTTTTCAATTAAATAATCCTGATTTGCTCATAGACTAAACAGTAAAGGAAAAACCTTTGAACTGCTTGAAGCTTCCTTCAAATAAATTATTTAACAACTCAGGGTATAGTTTCGTGATGCAGTTATTCCTGTTTCAGGAAGTTGCCATCTGAGATGTAATGACTGACCATGTGCGTGTTCATAATAGCATTAAAATGTAAAGTAAAAAATTTGGTGGGCCTCTAAAACAGTTGAAGCAAATGTGCTTTATTCTGCATTGTTCTAGATGAAGAGCAAGCACGTGGTCAGGTACTGCTTCTCCAGGGAAGGAATAGGAACTTGTGAGTTAGGTCCCTGATGTTTGCCTGACAGAACACTAAAAATATTCAGAAGAATCACAGAATTTACTAAATCACAGATCTTTCAGAAGTCATTTTTCTTATTCCCATTGATTTTACTATCCAGGCCACTGCCTGTTCTTCCTGCCTTCAGACCCACCAGCTCAGACAAGTACATCTGATAAGAATTTTCAGTATGTCCTAGACAAGATCTAATAGCTGATGTCTTGTGACATTGAGCAATTTTAAATACATGTGGCAAAAAAAGCCTGAATGACATTTCAGTATTGTATAATATGGCCGATTACAAAACCAAACTCTAGGCATACTTCAGTATTAATTACCAAGGGCTGCATTTTATTTCGAAACAGTATTTGATCACTACTCCGTTTCAGTGTTTGTTTCTCTTATAATTGGCTTTTAACATAGCACTGTTCTGGGAGAAAAAGAAAAACAAAAAGAAACTACAAACTTGAAGCCTCCCTTAAATCTGTGGCTGTTTTGATAATGTACACAGTGTATACCGGAGGATTTGTTGGGGGAAAAAATCTCATTCTCAGGAAAAGACTTGAATGATTTGTGATTCTGTTCTGTTTCAGCGTTGTGACAACTACATTAACAAAAGACAGTATTGTGCTGTAAGTATGTAGTCCATTCTGTTTCACAAGGAGACTAAAACTATGTCCGTATTTCTCTCATTAAACGGCTTTGAGAGAAACTATGCCTCACTACGATGTTGTATTCATTTACTTCTGCAAAAGATGCACAGGAATGGGATGTCATTAAGCAGGTTAGAACACTACTTTTTTTTTTAATTATTATAAGGCCTTAGGCATCAATGCATCTGATTATCAACATTTTCTCAAAAATGCTGTCAGTTTTACTGTAATTTATGTTCTTATATTTATGTATATTTGTTAAAACTGTAAAAAAAAGGAAAACACTTTAAAATACATGTTTAATATGTATGTGGCTCAAAACTATTTGTGGTTAGCGGATTCCTACTGTTTGCATGTATATCACCAGGATATGTAACTCTTATATTTCAAGTGTATACAGATCATGTATATAGGATATAAATAATATTAAAAAGGGGGGAAGAGGGTTTGCACACTCTGCCTGTTAGACAGTTCCTACAAACACTAAGTAGGAACATCCTGAATAAAGGTATGAAGCTGTGTACAATATACAGTGATTCAAGAGACCAGGAGGTTGGAATTAAGTGAAACACTTGCGGTGAGCAACTTCAAAAGAAGTTTTATCATTGGAGGCTTTTTATTTCTAAAATCTGTACTCTGATTTAACTGAAGATTTGCAACACCACAAAGACACATGCTTCAATCTAATCAAAATGAGCTTAAATGACAGGAGTATTCTCTGAGTAATTTTAAATGTACCTGAATGTATCATGAAATTTACATTTGTCAACAGGTTAAAGATTTGTGCAATGCTGAAAAGTAGAATGTGAATAATGCAGTTGAAAATTTCATTGCTCGCAGTATAAAGTTTTACTTACCACAGGAAAAGTAAAGCTAGATACACTTTTCCTTTTTAAGCCTGCAAATTTTCTAATTCCAGTGGATCTTTGGTTGGGATCATGTTTAAAAAAAAGAAAAAAAAAAAAAAAAGCTTTCCATAAAGGCCAGTATTTATCACTGACCTTTTCAGAACACACTGGTGCTTTCATCAGGGGTATTATTATTGTTGCTGTGACTGAATTGCCAAACTCTCGTCTTAGTTTTTGGAGCAAAATTTCATATTCTAACAGTCATAATAGCTACTGAAATATTTTTTTTCTTTTTTTTTTTAAATGTCAGTATGACTGTTAGTTTTTATTATTTGGCTGTTTAAAGCCAAATTCAGCTTATTTAATTATGATTTAATGGGCACTGTTGAAAAATGTACAGTGTATTGTGTGCTTACTTGTTCACTTCTATGGAGCATAGCTTCCATATTTTTTCAAATGCTGTGCTGTAAAATATTGTCATTGCTACTTATGTGGTACAGTGTAGTTTTTTCCTTTCATTTAAATAAAAGCATGGCACCAAAACTACATTTTTTTGTTTTCTTGCTTACATCTAAATATAAACTGAAACTATAAAAAGTTCACATTAATATTTAGATCTTTTTTCTTCTCATATTTCAGCAACATAGAACTTGTAGGAAATCTGTACCATTTTCATGTCTCCTTTTGTTCCCCATTGTCTTTCTTTCACAAACAGTTTAGCTTTCAGATGTTATCGGGGGAGGCCACTGAAGAATTAGGCGCTTCATCTCAATCTTGAGGACAGCATGTTGTTACCCTGTTCTCTTCAGAACCAAGTTTCACAATTGTAAGTCAACTGATAAGCTCCAGTACTCCGCTTCCATTGTTCCAAAACCATAGCAAACTCACTGGTCAGGAACAGTGATTGCTTCAGATGGGAAGGTTTTCAAGATGAACTGAAGTCTTAACTTGTACTTGTTAGTGGTACAATCTTGAACAGAAAGAGTATCAAAAATATGGTCTCTCTTCCAGATTTGTAAATTAGCATTTTTTTCCAGTCTGAATCATGCCTTTTTTGGGGTTTTGTGTTGTCCTCCTGGGTTGCAGAGCAAGAGCAAGGACTTGCTGAAAGGGAACATGACATCACTGCACTGTCAACAGGCAGGCTGAATGGTTGAGCTAACTTGCACAGATAAAGAAATCTCTAAATTTCAGAGCTATTCAAAGGGCAGCTTCAAGAATGCAGGAGATGTGATAGTAGGGCTTTCAGTGCCGAACTGAAAACTAATGTGGATGAACATGAATAGCCTTCCCTCTTCCCTGTCTAAAACTGGGTATTTTTCAAACAGCTCAATCAGTTCCCTGTACAGCATCACAAACAGGCTGACACAAGCAAGGAATTATGTTGGAACACAAACACCCAGTTGCATCCACTAAAGTTTTTTTTTTTCATTTGTGAGCCCAGCTCAAAATTTTCATCTAAACCCAGCCTTTGTACTGACAGGCTTTAGAACCAACTTCATTTTCTCTATCCTTCCGCCAGTAACACCACACTTAAGAAACTTCAGAGCACACCCTGGTTAATTTGACAGACTATGGCTACCATGTGTCTGAATTTGTACAGAATTTGTGAATCAACATCTGCACTGGTGTGGGATCCAGAGAGGATAGCAGATATCTTCTGTTACCAACTGCACAGTTAATCATCTCAGTTATACTCGGAACCTAAGCTTTTGGATCAAGCACACTCAGAGGTGATGTAAAGAATGGCTTTAATTCTCAAATCCAGTTGTACTGATCAGGTGTGGATGTTTCTTCTTTAATAAATTAATAAAAACAGGGCTTTATAAGGGCAAAACCTTTAACTACTTCTATCTTTTTCAAACAGCGAATTAGCATTTCTTTTCTGCCTTGTTAGTAATTTAATGAACTGAATACGTACTTTGAAGAATTTAGGCTATAAAGATCTATCTTGACAGCCAAAGCCCCTTACAACTGCTTTTACATTTCCTAATTAATTAAAAACCATTAAACCCCCCATAAATTATCTTATTTCAGTTCTAGATGGCAGAAAAAAAGTATTTTTAACATGCACAGCATCTTTGTGCATTTATAAGTACTTTGTTTTTAAAAGCGAACTATTCCATTTAGGAAAAAATGTGTTTGTGTATGAATACATATAAATGCACATCCACCTGCAGACTTACTTGCTTCCACACATGTGAAAAGAAATACCCTTTATTTAGACAACCACAGCAAAGAGCTAGATACAGTAGGGAAGTTACACTAGCTTATTTTCTTCTAGCAAGAAAGAATATCAGCTACCTTGTCCACTTCAGACTTGGAACTACTGTCTTCGTGAGAGGCAGGGAAGTGATACACAACACAAACATTTAAGAGCTCAGTACAAACTCTTTAGGAAATGGAATGCTTAATGCCAGCCTTATCAAATTTCTGAATTCAAGGATAACGCTACTGGATGCCAGACAGAACTGCCTCTGATCTGAAAAGCTAATAACTAGGATTTCAAGAAAGGACAAAAACCTTAAGAGACTTAAGCATTCCACTGAAAAAAAGTTATTTAAAACTTTCTTCAGACTCTAAACATTACAAACAGCTGGATGTCTAAAATACTTAGGAGTAAGTCATTATCCAGTGACACATTTGTTAAGCAAGGCACTGAAAGAATTTCTTTTTACATAAAATGTGTTTAAATTTTCAGTTAATGGTATGGAACTTTATGGAGACATACAAAGTAGTGTCTACGGGCATTTTTATGTCAGTGTTAATCTTTTAATGGAGCTTCACAGAAGGACTCAAAGCTATTATGAAGCTTTCCATTAAGGCAGCTCTGTCTTATTCTTTCTACATCATCACTGATCAATGTCTGCATTACAAGACCTGGCAAGGCCCCACAAGCCTGCAATTACTTAAATTACCCAAAGCCAGATTACACTTTGGCTCGGTGTTTTTCTTGTCTAACCTACCTGAAACTGGAGCTGTGATGCTGACGTAAACAATTCTGCTATAGTTTATGCAAGAATTTTGCTGAATTGTCACCTCAAAGTTTTGGAAATCCTTTCTTGAGTGAAAACTGTTTCCAGAAGTAAAGTTTTAAACAGATTTTATTTTTTTCACCTTTTCACAAGACCATTTGAACATAATATAAAATGTAGAGTTTCATGGCTCTGTTACAATGGCTACAGATCAGGGGATTGGCCCATTTTTACGATGACAATACAAAGATGCTTTGCTGGGCTCCACTGGCAGATCTTAGGCCAAGTTAGCACTGGGGAGCAGTTCTAAGAACATATCCAGCCCTGCAGACATTGTGTGCAGCCACCTGCAACAGCTGTAAAAAGGTCACACAATGACTATTTTCTTTTCTGAAGCATGCCAAGGACAGCCTGCAGACTGCAGTGCTCTGTCTTGTCACTAGGCAAGGCAGAATTCCTCTCCTAATCCTGATTTTCAAGCTCTCTAAAACCCACACCCATCAGCTTTGCTATTCATGGGAGTTAGGTGCTTTGCAACAATGACTAGGGAGTTCAAAACAAGCCAAGACCAATCCAAGGACATACTTCCATGCCTGACTGAAGTTAGGAACTAGCAAAGAATAGGGTCTTTCATCTGTCCTTTTCCAACAGGATACCACAATGTACCCTCACTAAATATTTAAAAGTAGTATTGTGCACCAAGTAATGCTACCTATACTTCCATTCCTCTTCTTGAGGCTGGATACTTGGTTCCTGGAATCTCTTCCATCCTATAGGAATTTGCTACTTCCTTGTGAAAGGTCTGAAATTCTGAACAGGAAACAGATTTCATCTCGGGACCTTCACTGAAAACAAAGCTATTGTACAAAAGATAGGTAAACCACCTTACCACCACTGTGAAATTGAGATTAAATTTAAAAGCGTATGTGTGTTCACCTAGTGTTTTGTAGATTAAACCTAATTTACAATTGACTTGTCTTACCCAAGTGTACATTCAGCAAAGCTGTACATACTGCTCTGTTTAGACAACTAAAGTCATCTTGATTTTCTTCGCTCCCTCTGATTTATCATCTCTGTTATATCCTAATATACTGGGAAACAGAATCATTTCTATAAGTACATTTTCTATTAATTAGTGCCTCCAAAGGCAACCGAGCAACAACTGTTAGCTTTATGAGTGAACATCAGGACTTGGTGGTTTACTGGTGAGTTGTGCTTCCTGGGATGTGATGCTGCGACTTGAGTGTTGCAGATAGAACCATCAAGTTCCCCATTCCTTGCTTGTCCCTGGCAGAGTCGCTGCTGTGCAGCCAGGCCGCAGTCCCCACTGGACCACCTTCAGCCAGGACATATCTCTGTATCATAAAAAAAAAAAATAATAAAATATAAAATCTGGTCTTTGCTACATCCTTTGTCAGTGATTTGTCACATCTTCATGTTGCCAGGGCCTGCCAATGCACTGCAGCATACACACAGGGGGTTTGCCAAAGTGTTGTACTAGAGTTCTAATAAGATTTCAGTATCTCATCTCACAGCTATACTTAAACACTGAGAAAGCTTATTGGCTGTTAATGATAATTCTTAGATGCCACAATTTTGAGTTACAAAAATGCATAAAATCAAAGCAAATGACAATTTATACATATGAAGATATCTTCATAATATATATACCATATGCATACATATGATTTCTGTAAAAAATGCGTTATTTTTCAAGAAGCAGAAGGCAGCAAAAGCACCACAAACCCCCTCGGCTGGCCCGAAACGTGGCCGCGCCTCACGCACTAATTAAAGCTGTTGCCAACGAGCCATAAGCCTCCGCCGCATGAGCGAAGGAAACGGGGTCGTGGCAGAGCTTGGCGGCAATCCCCGTCCAACGAGGGAACGGTGCACCTGCTCTATGTGTGTTATGTGGCTCTGGATACCCGGGAGGCTCTCGGGCGGTAACAGCTGGCTGTCCCTGGCGGCTCGGCTGACAGAGCTGACAGACGAGAGGCTGAAGGGGCCTTTTGAAGGGCCGGGGCTGCAGGAGGAGCCCGGGACACCCGCCCCGGAGGGAGAAGGGAGTGTTTGTAAGTTATTTCCAGAGCCGTCCTCCCCGTTAGACAGCCGTTCCCTGGGAACGCGGCGGGCGGAGGTGCGGTGGGCCGCTCCCCCGGGACAGGCCCGGCGCCGCCGCGGAATTTCGCGGGAGGACTCCGCTGAGCCGGGGCTGGCAGCTGCTCCCCCTCCCGCGGTTACCTCAGCCTCGGGGCTCGCCCCGCCGCTAACAAAGCAAACCCCACCCGCCTCAGAGCGGCGGCCACCACTGTCTGTCCCACCCGCCCCCGGGCGCGGCAACGCCCAGCCGGCCCGGCCCCGCCCGCCCCAGTCGCCTTCCAGTCAGGCAGCGGAACGGGCGTCCCGCCCGGGTGTGGTGCGGCGCGGGGAGGGTCTTGCGGCGCCTCGCCGCTGGCAGCCTGTGGTGAGGGCGGGTGGCAGCAGCAGCGCGGAAGGGAACCGGAGCGAGGCCCCGACACCGGGCCGGGCCCGCCCTGCAGCGAGGCCTGCCGCCATCTTCCCCTCACGTCCCGTTGGTGCTGCGCGAACAGCTCGCTGGGTCCCTCAGGTGAGTGTCGGGGGGCGGGACGGAGGACGAATTGACGGGGCCGGGTGGCCGTGCGGCCGTGCGGGGAGGTGAGTCAGGGTCTGCGATCGCAGCGCCATTGAGGTGAGCACTGCCCGGCGCCCCGTAGACCGCGGGGCTGCCTTGTCGAGGGGCCGCGCCCCGTCTCCGTCGTACGGGCACGGCCGTGCTAATGGGCCCGCGGCCGAGGGGAGCATCGCCGTGGCTTGCCAGCGACGCCCGACAGTCGCCGTCCCTTTGTTGTGACACCCGCGGGTGGGCCAGGCCGGTGGGCCGCGGTGGCCGGCTCGGTGCGTGCCGGCGCCCGGGCCCCGGGGCGGCCGCGGGGTGTGCCCTGGCTCCGGGGCCGCTTCAGAGGAGCGTCGGCTCATCTGCGGCCCTGCTGGTGCCTAGCTGACGTTCCCCAAATGCTGATTCGGGCTCGGCGCTGTGTAATTAAACAGTGCCATTGCTCGGAACCTTTTCTCTATAAGAGCTGGGTTTCCTCTGGAATTGCACGTGAAGAGGAAAAAAGACTGGAGAAAGTTGGGTTTGGTGGGTTTTTAAGCCGAAATATATTCATTGCTAGTCTGTAACTTGCCTGGGTTTTTCATTTTACTGCATTATACTTTAACATGGAAGTATTGCATAATTTAATGTCACCTTTTTGGCATTCATGATGCAGAAAGGCGTGGATAAAGAGAGTGCATGTTGTAACACGGATTGATGAAGGCAAAGAGCTCTGCCAGTCACTTCCAAAAAGCGTGGTGAGATAAAGGTTGCTGTGGTGGCTCTAAAGCAACAGCTGATCTAAGCAGGGTAAAAAAATAAAATGGGTTACTAGAGGGCAAGCTAGTGAAAAACCCGTGTGAGAAAGAAGAGGCTGGTAAGAGGGCGCTTACTTGCTGTACGGTGGAACAGAAAAAGGTTTTAGAGTTCAGCTGTGGAAACTTTGGTGAGGGTTTTCTGTTAAGGCTTTAATGTGTTTAATGTAGCTCCTTTGAAATTATGAATTGTGCTATCTCTTAGGGTGAAGTGGGTGTCAGTGAGTTGCACTAGCTGTTTGGAAAACAGTTGTAACAGAAAATAAATGGCCTATAGACTTGTTTGGGTTGGGATTTTTTTTTCAGATTCTTTTGATGTGGAATTAGCTGGAAGGTGATTGAGGGCACATGGGAAAATGACGCTAAGAACTGACTGGGCCCTGAGTCCCTCATGGGATCTGTGTAGCCAGAACTCCAGAGTAACTTCTGGCCAGGGACAAGATCCATATGTAACTGACTATGGGATGGATTAAAAGGTGAAATAACTTTAAGCAAAACAGCCAGCTTTTTAATTACGTATTTCTTCTTCACATTTGTTTTTTTCTGTGACGTGGCTCACCAAGATGCTGAGGTTATGGATATGCATTGCAGCTGTCATTGAAGTTGGTGAACCAAGACTTCTAATTAGGCATTGCTTCTCCCCTTAAATGTATCACGGCTGTCAGTGTGACACTCAAGATTTGAACTCTAATATTTTATTCTTGTATTTCTGAGTAATTAGAGGGTTTATATTCCTTGCCCTGTTCTGTGAATGTGTGTTATATGAGTGGTGTATTTCAGATAATAAATAATGAAGGAATAACACTTATTTTAGAATTCCCTATTTACTTGTTTTCCAGAACATTAAATGTTACATCAGCTTTCTATTATATTAATGTTTACACCTTTTAAATTTCTTTTAAGAGATGTAATCTGAAGAGAGACTGGGTGGCCACTATTTTTTGGACACTTAAAATTCATAAAGATTTTTATGGATTAGTGTATTTATGTGCATAAGTATTATTTTTTTTTAAGTACTGTTTGTTATGCTTACAACATCATGAGAGGGTTCTTGCTGTTGACATGTTCTTAGAGCATGAGTAAGAACAGAACAGGGGTGAAACCTCTCTCTGGCAAATTTAGGAGTAGGCAGCCTGTATTACAAAGAGCTTGTTTAAAGGACATGTCTGCTGAAGATGCAGAGAAAACTTATGCCAGGGTTTGTGGTGAGAAGTGTGTCTTTTTTTATCCATGTAGATTTATTAGGAGGAAAAGGAATTTGAATACAGAACTAGGGGAAGATAAGAGGAAGTGGCAGGAGAAAGAAATAAGAAGGACAGGTGTGGAAAAGCACAATCCTGAAAAGAATGGGTAAGATAAGAATTGTAGGCAAAACCTGGTTAATAGAAGGTAGTGGAATGTTATGCTGTAATACTAATTCACTTTCATTTGTACCACAAGCTAATGCTGTGCTTCAGTCATTCTTGAGTATTAGCGCTTGAGCTGATCAGATTGTGACGTGATGTGCCATATGGGCTGGCAGAAAGCGCTATAGTGGGATGAACCAAGATACAGTTTGAGTTCTATTATTGAGTTTCCCTGCTGTTTTTTACTTTTTAATTATTTTTTTATTTATACACGTGTACACATATTGCTGAATGTCAGAAAAACGGGAGATGTGTAAGCCTATGCATATTTATAATTTTATGTTAGTGTTACAGTGCTGCTTATTATTTTGACAGCATAATGCTTATAAGAGAAGTCTGAGCTCATCAGCCAGAAACCCATTGACTACATGAAATTTTCTCCACTAGATTTATTGTTCTTCTCTAGCTATTTGTGTTGCTCTGGTAGCAGATGCACACTGATTATTTTTATAATACTGTTAATGTATGAGTTTATCAGTGTACTTTAACGCTGCTGAAGTTCAGTATCCAGACTATGTTTGGATATTACATCTTTCTTGATAGGCCTGCAGAAGTGCTGTGACTAGTCCCATATCAAATATGGTGGGTGGCCCATTGTCCTTTCTCCTAATTTGTATGGGCAGTTGCCATGATTTAAGCCTGGCCAGTAACTCAGAACCATGTAGCGACTTGTTCACCACCCATTTTCTCTCCCCTGTCTGGCTAGGATGGGGAGGAGAATTGAAAGAATTTAAACCTTATAGAGATAAGAACAGTTCAATAGTAAAAGTATAGTATAAAACTACTACTACTCATGATAAGGGGAGAGAAAATAAAACTAAAAAGGAAAGGGAAATAAACAACAATAAGCACAACTAATGCACCACCCACAGGCTGATACCCAAGCAGTGATCTGGGCCTTCTGAGTGACACCCTCCAGTTTATATACTGGGCATGACATGCTGTCGTGTGGAATAACCCTTATCTAGTTTGGGTCAGGTGTCCTGTCTCTAATTCCTCCTGGCTTCTTGTCCCCCTCCTCACTGGCAGAGAGTGAGAGACTGGAAAGTCCTTGATCAGGGTAAGTGCTACTGAGCAACAGCTAAAACTCCAGTGAGTTATCAGCATTGTTCTCCAACTAAAGTCAAAACACAGCACTGCACCAGCTACTAGGAAGGAGAAAAATAACTGTTACAGCTGAACCCGGGACAGCAATATAACTAAAGTAAATGAAGTGTTAGACTTAGCAAAGGCTTTATGTTCAGGACAAACCTGTTCTTTTAAAACTACAGTGGAAAAGACAACTTCTTGCAGATGCTAGTTTTTGCTTAATATAGTTGTACTTTTAAGTGAAGTGCTGAGTGTTATGCTCTCATTTTAAATCAATAGAATATATAAATAATTACTATTAAGAAACTACTGAAACTCTGTAGAGTGGCTTCCTATTTAGACTTGAGTCTGGTAGATCTAGTTGAAAAGAAAGCTGGACTTGGAGTTACTTACTTCAAAGGGAGTCTTGGTCTGAATTTTTCTAGTAGTTTTACTTTGGCAAGGAAATTAATTTATTTGATTTATATAAAACCCACCAGTGCAGAAATCAAAAAAAAAAAGAGAAATGCAAATGCATTAGGTGAGTTTGGGAATTAAGATGTTTATTATAAACCACTGGTTAAATTTGTGTTGATTTTTTTTTTTTCTTCATTGTGTAAGGTTGGGTTAAATTTTTCTCTGAAACAAAAAATCCATATTCAGTTGCTGGAAGGGGAAGTTGAAACAGTGCTAAAACATAAGGAAAAGGCATCTTTCTACAAATTCTGGCTTTGGATTTATGTGTCAATCTCCTTGCTTTCATGCCACAAAGCTTTCTGCAAGCCAGATTTTCATTTCTGACTTTACTAGCTGAGAGTGGGTTTGTGGTCTCTGGGATATCCTGCATGAGACCCATCACAGTGCCTGGTGATGGGAGTGTTCAGTGCCTGAAATGAGAACTAAACCCAGCCATTTTCCAAAAGAAGTAAGGCCATTCCATCTGGCACAATTAGGTCTCCCTTGTCCCAAAATAAACTATGCTGCTATAATCAAATGCTTTCCTGGTCAAATGTTCTGGCAAAGCTTTACTTAGAAAAAAGTAGGCATACAACTGTGAGGAAGATGGGAGAACTTGGGGATTTAGATGATCAATACAAACCCCCGTTATTAATGCCTAATTTTTTGTATCACTTGAGGTTCGTTAGCACTGGTTTATGATGATCAGGGAGAAGCTTCACTGCAGTATTTCTCTTCCCCTCTTCTCCAGTAAATAAGTAATTTGTCGTTAATGCTTTATGAGTGGCTTACTTAGATTATTCAAACTTCTTATAGCTGTTCTTTGATTTCTGATTACCACTTTCTGTGCATCTTTTCTAATATGAGATAGATAACTAGCTTATGGACTGCAGTTTGCCAAGGCTGAGGTGTCTGGGGTCTGCATCATTTCTTCATTTTTGTCTTGAGAGCTGCGTTATCCACACTTGTCTGTCTTTGAGCATTGTAGTTGCCAGATTTCTGCATAAGTAAATGGTTATGTGAAGGAATGAAGTAGTGTTTCCATTTCCCCTTTGGAATTAAAAGAGCAGCTGGGGTAATTACTGCTGTGGGCATCTTCCTCTCTATGTTTATCTCAATTTTTTCTGATCACTGTTATGATCTCTCTGTGTTCCTTGGGTTATTCATGGTTCATCACTGATTGTGGCTTCTTTTCTGATCTTTGGTGCATTCTCATAATCAATTTCAGTCAGGTTAAGATGTGGCTGCTGCCAGAAAGCAAAGCTCTGTCAGTTCCCTCTGTCAGTGTTAGTTCCCCGGCATCCACAGAGTGATAACTTGTGCCTGGATCAAAGAGGTGATCTGGCCAGCCACACAGCTCTATATGAGGTGCCATGAAGTGGGATGTATGGCTGAGTGCAGAGGCGAGAAGAGGGACTGCCTCTTTCTGGAGTAACATGGGTTTAATCTGCTCTCATCCTTATGTGAAATTGCATTCCTGTAGCTGCTAGCTTTTTCTGAAGCACTCTGATGAGGCAATGCTCTGTGGCTTGGCTGTGTTACAGGGGTTTTCTACATCCCCAGATAGTTTTCAGCAGATCAACTTCAGAGCTGAAGCTGTAAAATCTTTTTAAGGTTCAAAAAATAAAATAAAAAGAAAAAAAGGTTAAAAAGATTTTTAAAGGCGAACAGCTTCTACTTTAAGTCAGACTGAAGGCTAAGCCAGAAATAGAATTTATTTCAGGTTTGCTAAGAGAACCACGTGCTAAAACTCTCATATCCTTGGAGGAATTGTATTGCAAAGGAGCTTGGATGTTGTATCTATGGGAGCTTTAACAAGCTGACTGCCAATAGCCAGGGCCTTGTCCTGCCACTCTCCCAGCTGCGTCTTCCTGGTTTTCCTTTCTGCTGGCTGGAGAGCTCATTAGAGCATTGAGCCACTTCAGCAAGTGAGCTGGTGAGAAGGCTGAGCTAACAGCCCAAGTGAGGAGTGCTGAAAAAGGGCCAGAAAACGCAGCTGGAGTCAGGTGAGTGAAGGGGACTCTGGCAGTCAGTGCTCAAGCTGGCTTGAGCCACCTTGGGTTTGCAGCTTAAGATTCTTCATAAAGTGTTTAGATGGAACTAGGTTCTTCCATCCTTCCTTCCTTTCCTTCTTCCTTCTTATGAAGGAAGAAAACCTCTCCCTTAATTGTCATACACTAATTAAAAAAATGAGGGAGGGGGAGACTGCATGTTTAGTGTACTGTCTTTTCTGTATTTGTTAGAAACATTTATTTGTAAGTTCTCTAGATAATGACAAAGTAACTGTCTCATTTTTATGCTCTTTGAACTTCACTGTTTGCATTTCAGAAAGGAAAATTTTACATTTTGCGTACTTGGTAATAACATTTTCACGCTGCAGAGGATTGATTTCCCGGTAGATTTGTTTGTCTGGTGCCATGCTATGTGTAGGACAAATAAAAATATATGCAGATACATTGTTAGTTTTAATTGTGGCTTCATAATTAAACTCTTAAAATAAATTTCCCAATCTTGTCTATTTAATTTTTGTAATGCTGTGATACTCTGTCCTATAAAACTGTTTGGTTGGTTTTTAGTAGCCAATATTTCTTAAACAAGCATGAAATAAGATACTAAGCATAGCTAAAATTCTCTTTTCCCTTTTAGGCTGCCATCATGACAGCTGAAGAAACAGTGAATGTTAAAGAAGCTGAAATAATAAAACTAATACTAGATTTTCTGAACTCAAGGAAACTTCATATCAGCATGCTGGCACTTGAGAAAGAAAGTGGGGTCATTAATGGCTTGTTTTCAGATGACATGCTTTTTCTAAGGTAAGACTTCTTTCTCTGGTGCTTCAGTACCATATATATGAGTGGTGTCTCTCAAGGATCGGTGTTGGGACTGGTCTTGTTCAACATCTTTGTCGGTGAGATGGACAGTGGGATTGAGTGCGCCCTCAGCAAGTTTGCCGAGACACCAAGCTGTGTGGTTTGGCTGATATGCTGGAGGGAAGGAATGCCATCCAGAGCGACCCTGACATGCTTGTGAGGTGGGCTGATGCCAACCTGATCAAGTTTAACCATGCCAAGTGCAAGGTCCTACACCTGGGTCTGAGAGGTACAGCTACAGGTTGGGCAGAGAAGAGATTCAAAGCAGCCCTGCAGAGAAGGACTTGGGGGTGTTGGTCAATGAGAAACTTAACATGAGCCGGCTTCAGTGTGTGCTCGCAGCCCAGAAAGCCAACCGTATCCTGGGCTGAATCAAAAGCAGCATGACCAGCAGGTCGAAGGAGGTGATCCTGCCCCTCCACTCTGCTCTTGCGAGACCTCACTTGAAGTATTGTGTGCAGTTCTGGTGTTCTCAACATAAAAAGGAGATGGAACTGTTGGAACAAGGTTCAGAGGAGGGCCACAAGGATGATCAGGGGACTGGAGCACCTCCCATGTGACGATAGGCTGAGAAAGTTGGGGCTGTTCAGCCTGGAGAAGAGAAGGCTGCCTGGAGACCTCATAGCAGCCTTCCAGTATCTGAAGGAGGGCTGTAGGGATGCTGGCAATGGACTATTCATTAGGGGCTGTAGTAACAGGACAAAGGGTAATGGGTTCAAACTTAAACGGGGGAAGTTCAGATTGGATATAAGGAAAAAGTTCTTTACTGTAAGGGTTGTGAGGCACTGGAATGGGTTGCCCAGGGGAGTTGTGAATGCTCCATTCCTGGCAGTGTTCAAGGCCAGATTGGACAGAGCCTTGGGTGACCTGGCTTAGTGGGAGGTGTCCTTGCCCATGGCAGGGGGTTGGAACTAGATGATCTTAAGGTCCTTTCTAACCCTAAATATTCTATGATTCTGTATGAAAATGTAGAGTGGGACTGCAATTCTGTGGGCAGCCCCATGCCACTAAACAGGAGGTGGTATTCCCTCATCTTATTCTGCTTCTTCCTGATCCCAATTCTTTGGCCCAGCCCTGCATCATATTTCAGCTTTGAAGTTAATGACATGCTTCTTAGAGCCACTTGAAGTAATAGACTAGGCGTCATCAACATGGGTTGACATAGATTTGTTTGTTTGCTTGTTCGTTCATTGTGACTTGGTTATTTTCTGGCGCAGTAATGAATTAAAGTGGGATGGGGTCTGAAAAAGTTTCTGTGCAAAATGAGAGAAAGCTCATGAGCAGGAATAGGATGGGAGAGCAAGACCTGTTGGCATCAGTGATCTGATACTATGTGCTTACCATGTCACATGGAACTGAATGTGTAGGTTATTGGCTACTAAAATAATATATTTTTTGAATATTCTAGTGCTAAGATCTAGAATTAGAGTGGCTTTCAGAGATTTTTTCCCCCAAAATAGTATTTGCATTTAAAAATACATAGATTTCCTTAAAATTTAACAATATGAAGGGTATCAGCAAGGCATGGGAGTTGGTGCAATTTACCATTTAGGATATTGCCCTTAAAATTATTAGAAGGAGTTGCTGTAGTTGCACACGAGGGTTTTTTTAGCACTGCTCTTTTATATTTCATGCTTAGGAACTTTGTAGAAGCATGAGAAAATAATTTACTCAGCTGTTCTTAAAACATTAAAAATTTGATCTAATCACTGAACAGGATTTCTCACCTGGCTTCCATTTTGATTAAAATTATGGATATTGGAATGAAATTGAAGAAGAATTCAATTGAAGTTATTAATCCTATTTGCTTATTTGATTTTGGCTTAGTTGAAGTATACATCTTATGATAAAACTCACCCCTTCCTTGTAGATCTGGGACTTTTATAGCGAACTGTGTGGTATGAGGATATGAAGAAATCTAACTAATCCACCTGTACAGTCTAGCCCCACTGCTCTTGGAGATGGAATTCTTGCGCTGGCATAGTTTCTGCCACGTTGTTGCTCTTCTGTTCTCAGTATGAGAGCTGTGTGTTCCTCACCCCACCCTATCCCTTTATAAAATGGGCCCAGCAGTGTTTATACAATTAAAAATCACTCGTTTTCAAGTCTGCTTTCATTCTCCAGGATGTACTCATTGAAGCAATGTATTTATTCCTACTCTTCCGGTAAGATTGATTTTTTTATTTTTTATTTTTTTTTTAATTAGAATTACAGGTAAAGCAGGACACAGGACCATTTTGTCATTTCTGATGTGCCTTTCAGAATAACTAGTATTTATTCTTCCAGTGTGCAGTAATTAATGCAAAATTGTGAGAAAGGATATGGATTTTGGTGTTCTTAATAGTCACATCACACAGTCGTCTTGGCATCTGTGCAGAGCATTTACTTTTCAAAGCAGGCTGATCACCTGTTGTGTATTTAAATGACTGCTGTGTATTTAAACGCGCTACTTACTAAGAAAGATGGGTGTCCTTGTCCAGTAAAATTGAAGGAATGACTCTTTCTTTTAATAGGCAATTGATTCTTGATGGTCAGTGGGATGAGGTTCTTCAATTTATTCAGCCTCTTGAATGTATGGAAAAATTCGACAAGAAAAGGTAAAACAGAATGTATGTCAGAGTTCAGTTTTTTTGAGCTGTGGAAAATACATGAATTTGTTAAGTATTGTGGATGAAAGCAGTAGCTCTAAGACTTTCACCTTAGTTTATGGGGTTTTTTTCTATAAATCACTATAATTTCTGTAATCTCTATACAGTTCCTACAGCCTGTGCCTGTGTTTTTAAACTTAAACTGTGGAAAGTATGTGCAGTCAATCTGTAGTAAGTTTTCATTTGCTGTATGCTTTAGGAGCATGGTGCATAATGTAGTGTCTTTTTATAGTTTACTGTCATATTTCTTTTGAAGAAATTAGTATGCTTGCTATACTTTTTTTCTTACTAACCTTTTAATACTTTAATATTTCTGAAAGCAATCATTGAAGAAGACATTTTCTATTAAGATAGAATTTCGTAGTTACCAGCTTGTTAAAATTTGAGATCAGAATTCATTGTCACTGCGATTTCTGTGCCTAACTCAAAAATATGATGTGAAATACCCTGCTTGTCTCCAAAAGAATGTTCAGCTACTGGATCAAGATGTATATATCTTGTTTCTCACCTGCAGATTTCGTTACATCATAATGAAGCAGAAGTTTTTGGAAGCCTTATGTGTAAACAATGCAATGTCAGCAGAAGATGAGCCTCAGCATGTAAGAATTGTCTCTTGTTTGGGATTTTTGTTGTAAGGAAACCACTTGGGAGATTCTGGTTAAAGGCACAGTGGAAGCTCCTAGCACTGAATACATACATTTTAGCTGTTAACAAATGGTTTTATAAACAATGGGGAAAAAAATTGATATCCCTTGGAAATGAATGTGGTTCCCAGCCCTCAAATACGATTGCATATACAAGAGTTACTTCAAACTTAGCAGCATACACTCTGTGGTCCTGATCCTGAGATGTCCTTTAGGCCATTATGCTGAAGTGCAAGGTTCTTTTTTCAAAAGTATTGAGGCAAGCCTCTGAATCACAGAAGGGTGTTATTACAATTGGGACTAGGTGAAAAATTCCAATTAGAATTCATCTTAAACTTAATTTCCATTGCTTTTAGGGAGAAAGGACGCAGCTGTTTATTTGGAGGGAACAGATGGGTTCACAAAGGGCTGATTCAATTAAATGTGCAAGCAGGAGTTATGAACTTAGGTTTTCAGTGTGGAAAGAGATGTCAACTGAAGTTGGCAAAGAAGATGTGCCGATTGCGAAATGAGTTTTTCATATATGTTGGTAATAGATTAATACCAAGTTTCTGGCACAAAAGTTATTAAATAAAAAATAAGAATGCCAGTAGTTTTAAGACAGTTGATTTCATTTTCCAAACTCAGTTGATTGTAATTCTGTCTCATTACACATATATTGTACTGCGAGGTTTTCTCTTGGTGGAGTAGAGAAAGCTGAAATTAAGTCTGTTTTTGTAATTGTAAAGAGAAGCTGTATTCTTCTAATCACTTAATCTGTGTACTGTTACTAGATAGCAGCAGAGTGGAGGGGAATTCAGATTTATGTCCTTTCTTTATTTTGAGTGTTACCAAATCTGCATGTTGTGGATGAAAGGCTGCTGTATTGAGCAGATGCTAAGTACTATGGTTAAGTGGGAGTTTCATTATTTTTTAAATCTTTGTAACTAAAAATGCCAAGTTCCATGTACTTAACACGGTCTTGGCTTTTAGCTATCAACAAGCTTTGTACTTGAAAGCCTTCTATTAATTTCGCAGGTCTTATCTTCTGAGAACTTTTTGAACTTTTTAAACATTTTTTGATTGAAGAACAGAAAATCTCAATATAAAAGCCAACTCAGAGTTGCTATTCACTGGAAAATAGAGAAGTCTAGAAGCCATTTATAACTCATGCCAATAGATTTCTATAAAAATAAAAAAAGGGGGAAGGGGAAAATAAGGCAGTTGACTTTGAGAATGGAAGGAACTTTTTCGTGCTATAGAATAATTGAATGTGTTTAGTACAGATTTACCGTTTCAAGCCTATCAAACCTGCAGTGACATGAAGAAAATGGGACTGGGTGGGAAGTCAAAGCATTCTGAAATTTGTCTATGTTGTAACATTTGCATCAGCAATTCCAGACTCAGTATGCTGTTTTAATTAAAATGTAAACAGTAATAAAGGAGTGATAGTGGAGAAATTCTGCTACAGCTTCTTCTGCAACTGTTTTATTGTAACGTGTACTACAAACTACTCTGTTAATGTTTCTGTAGCTGGAATTTACAATGCGAGAGGCTGTACAGTGCCTACATTCGTTGGAAGAATATTGTCCCTCTAAGGAAGACTACAGTAAACTGTGCTTGCTACTGACCCTGCCTCGCTTGACCAACCACGCAGAATTCAAGGACTGGAATCCCAGCACTGCACGGGTTCACTGCTTTGAAGAAGCCTGCATCATGGTGGCAGAGTTTATTCCTGCTGATAGGAAACTGAGTGAGGCTGGTTTCAAAGCAAGTAACAATCGTTTATTTCAGCTTGTAATGAAGGGATTGCTTTATGAATGTTGTGTGGAATTCTGTCAGAGTAAAGCAACAGGAGAAGAAATCACAGAAAGTGAAGTGTTGCTGGGCATTGATCTCTTGTGTGGTAATGGGTGTGATGACTTGGACCTTAGCTTATTATCATGGCTGCAGAATCTGCCAGCAACTGTTTTTTCTTGCGCTTTTGAACAGAAGATGCTTAATATTCATGTTGATAAACTCCTCAAGCCTACAAAAGCTGCCTATGCTGATCTTCTGACACCTCTTATCAGCAAACTTTCTCCATACCCATCATCCCCAATGAGACGGCCACAGTCAGCAGATGCTTACATGACCCGTTCCTTAAACCCTGCCTTAGATGGGCTGTCGTGTGGATTAACAAGTCATGATAAGCGAGTCACAGACCTTGGGACCAAAACTTCTCCAATGTCTCACTCCTTTGCTAATTTCCACTACCCAGGAGTACAGAATCTCAGCCGAAGTCTTATGCTTGAGAATACAGAGTGTCACAGCATTTTTGAGGAGTCACCTGAGCGGTAAGCACAAACTGAAGCTTTAGTTTCATTTTGGCTTATGTTGCATTTTGTATTAGTGGGTTATTGCCTTCACTGTAACTTTGAACTTAATTGTAACATTGAAATATAATTTGATTGTTAAAAATCGGTTGTAATCAAAATGATGCATATGAGGAGTTTTCTTCCTTATGCTTTTATGATCAAAGTAGATTTCCATATTTGATCTTGAGCCTTATGGATTCAATCTGGACTTTATTAAAGTTGAAATCCTAGCGCAGAGCACAGATCTGCTTGGATTATGTAATACAGCCTAGCTGAGATTTGTGTTCAGTATTGCTCAATTCTTTCATTCCAGATGACTAAAGGGAAACAATGGAACAGCTGTAACTTCGTCTTCTTTCTCTCTCCCATTCTGACTTCAAGTGCCTCTAGATTTTTGTCCTGACAGTCTAAATGTTTAAGTATACTTCAGGAATTCACATCTGGAAATAGTCCCAATGAAGTCAGCGGAAATGACTGTATGCCATTTTAGCAGCATTTCTCCATCATTTAAATTGTTACAGTAGTAGTTCAGCTTAAATATTTACTCCTTTGCCAAACCAAATCTGAATAAGGCAGCTGAATATATAATGTTTTTATATTTGTCTTGGAAATAGTTGCATTGTGATAGTGTTGAACGCTATTAATAACATTTTAAATGCAATGTAGACAGCAAAACTAACATCTCTCCTTAAGAACTAAAGCCTGTATCAAAACTGTGCTTTTTACGCTCTGAGAGCTAAGTCCAGGTAAATAGGAGAAATGGTTCTTGTAAATTAAGAACTTACTATCATGGTTTTGCTTGGCCTTTGTTTGGATCAGCAGTTACGTCCCTTTCTAAATGTTATATCCATACTTCTCTAGAAAGCATCTGCCAGATTTTTCAGCTCTGGGAGAATCAGGACGCCTAGCATTGCACTTGGGTGCACTGGCCAGCAGAGGATGCTCTTAGAGTTGTGGTGCTTAATTCTGGCTGGTTGGTGAAATTGTCTAGTAGTTTTGTTTTACAGTAATAATCTTGTGTTAAGGTAAAGAGCAGCTGTAATTAAACTCAATGAAAAAAACAACAACATTGTGCTTATGTCAGTTCACGAATGATAATGGAAATTTTTACACTAGTGTTATGTTTTCCTGGTCAATATTAGTGTATTAGAATCATTCTGCACAAAGTTATCTTGTGGGCAAAATAAAGTGGTAACTTGCCACAACTCTTCCTTGTGTAAGCGTTTTCATGTGATCTTAAGTGATGTTTATAGTTCTTAACATGTTTTTCCATTAATACATCTCTTGAAGATTAGAATTAGGTTAAGGGGTTCATAGTTTTCAAAAACGCATTACATTTTTCAGAAGAAAATCCAACTTCAGATTAAGTGTCCAAATTAAGTGGCAGTATTTGCAAGGATAGATGCTCAGAAGCTGAGTGATAAATAAATTTAGCCCTTACTTCCTCATGTTCATGCACATGCTCATACAACTTTTATAAGTTGTATTCAGCAATACGTAGCACTTCCAGGAATTTTCAGTGGAGGTCAGTTTAGAGTGACCATTTAGACAGAGGTTAAATTTAGATTGGTAGTGGTAATTAAACTATTATCTTATAGAAGACATTACTCACATAGCATATGTTCCACGCATGTAATTGACAATAGATGATCTTGAATAAGTTGTTTGTTACAGGGTATATAGATCAAGTGAAAGGATAGAAATCAGGGAATTTGGATATCCCATGGTGGTACAGCTTTTTGGAAAATGAGGGAACAAAGCACATTGGCTGGCTGTGCTTTTTGTTTGTTAGGGGTTTATTTCATTTGGTGCAAGCCATTGCTTAGGGAAAAATGCCTCTTGCACTGTCATATGTATCTTCTGGTTTATGTGATGTAAGTAGTTTGCACGCTTGTGTTAATCAGGTTTTACTCTAGAATGTTATCTTTCTCTACTTACTAGGGGATTTTCTACTCTTATTTTTTCTCAACTAAGCTTCTCTTCTTTTCTATGTTACTGCAATAAGTGATACTCCTGTGGAACAGCAGCATCCCATCGGCAGTGAGACTTCGTGCCAGAGTTCAGTTCCGGAAAATGAACCACTTAATGGAGCACAGAGTCAGGGATCAGCCAAGCCAGAGAAAAATGAGGTAGTGGTTGTTAGTTTAAAAATAATGAGGCACTTTGAGCTGGGTTCTGATCACTTCATAATAATTTGCCTTTGTGTTAAGAACTTCATGCATGACAATGGATTGCTTTGAATCCTGTTTTTACTATAGTAGAAAAGCTGTAAGAATCTACTCTTTTATGTATAAATTTCTGCCATCATTTGAGTCTAATGCAAGCTTGCAGTGTTATATTAAACAATGCTTAAGAATCCTCTTGGTGTTCTAGTGAGTTTGGCATGTAGCCTGCAATTTTTGGTGTTAACACCGAGTTCCATAGGTTATCTTACATAATTTTCTGTCTGGGACACAGAAATTACATTTTGTAGGTGTCGTGGTTTAAGCCTAGTCAGCCATGCAGTCTCTCTCTCACTTCCCCCCTTCCTCCCCTCCTACTCCGGGAGGGATGGGGAGCAGAATCGAAAGAATCTAACTCCCATGGGTTGAGATAAGAACAGTCCAGTAACTAAGGTATAACACAAACCACTGCTGATACCACCAATAATAATGATAAGGGAAATAACAAGGGAAGAGAATACAACTGCTCACCACCTGCTGACTGATACCCAGCCCGACCGAGCAGTGATCTAACCCTTCCGGGTAACTGCCCCCACTTTATATACTGTGCATGACGTGCTGTGGTATGGAATGCCTCTTTCATCAGTTTGGGTCAGGTGTCCTGTCTCTGCTTTGTCCCAGCTTCCCCTCCTCCCTGGCAGAGCTTGAGTCTCAGAAAGTCCTTGGTCAGACTTGTCACGTTTAGACACCAGGTAGTCTACTCGCTTCCCAGGAAGGATGAGACCCTTGTATCCAACCCGCCTGCCCACCCTGGGCAGCCCCGCCAAGTCGGAGGGTGTTCACCCAACCTGTTCAGGGACCCTACGAGCAGCACTTTAGGCCAAATCCCTTATAATCAGTTTCCAGAAACTTATATCAAGAAATTTTTCACTTGCGACAGGATGCAGATTCTAGATAGCTCTTGACAGTGACTGACTGCGGAAACAGATTTGATTTGCAATGACCGATCGGTAATAATACTAAATAGCTAGCAAGATGTTAAGCAAATGCGCATAATACAGAAATCTTACCCAATAGGTGTCCCTATGGGGGGGAGAAGAGAGATCCAGCCTGTCGACTGATCCCAGGCGTTTCGATGGGGGTTTCTTCCCAAATATCTCCCTTCTCTTTTGCCAATTTATACTATTTTACTTTTAGGTGAAGCTTGAGTTACTCTAGTCATACATAATCACCCTTGGCACAGTTGCCCCTGCTGGCAATCTCGAGTTCTTTAGAAACTTGTTGACACAGGTTCCTATCAGACATTCATCTTCTTGGGGGAGCAGGGTCCCTGATTTCAAACAATGTGTTTCAGTTACCTATTCTATTCCATGTTACAGTTTAACTAGCAAAGACAGAACATATCTGTTCCCTAGTCTAAGTTAAGACAATACCCAGTTTAACTAGCAAAGACAGAACATACCTGTTCCCTATTCTGTGTTAAGGCAATGCAGAATTTGAAGAAAGCTCTTAACTCTTTCTTTGGTCCATTACTATCAAGGACATTATTATGAGCAAAGTTCAGCTGCAGGACACAATTTCACCATCATTGCTGAGACAGCAGTTGCGATCCATCTTTCTTGATGGCAACTATGCGGTTTTCTTTACTCCTGATAACAGGGATGAGCCGTGGTACCTCCGTACCAGTCTACTCCCCATTTCAAGGATATTGCACTGCATGCTTACAGACCTTGTCTGTTTCCCTGGGAGCAGCAACTGTCAAAGCTGCTCTAATATTACAGCCTCTGAGCTGAACTTTGCGAAGCCATATTTCCTCATTTTCCCCAATTCTGGTTATTTTCCTACAAGACTAAACATTCCAAGCAGCAGCTAAAAACATCGGTGTTATCAATGCTGTTCCCAGGCCGAAAGGCAAAAACACAGCACTGTACCAGCTACTAAGAAGGAGAAAAATGACTGCTACTGCTGAACCCGGGACAGTAGGGAATTATCCAGTTTTGTCTTTGCTGCTCAGAATCTAATATCATAACCTTTTTTTGGATTCATGCTTGAAGGCTTGTGCCTTGACTATCCTTTCCTGTCTTTTTTTCTCCTTAACAGAAATATGGTGAAAGTGAAATAATAGTTCAATAGGATAAAGTTACTGTGTTTTTCCACAGTTTTAAATATCTGTCTCTTGATTCAGGAATGATGAAAAACATCGAGTATGCAATCAGTCTTGTTTGCAGACTCTAGTTTGATTTTCTTAATGAAACTTTGTCTTAGCTTATGACATCTGTATGGTACTGAAAACCGGTTTAGTCTTGACAGGGATATATTTTTGTAGACTCTGGATGCTTGAGCGAGGCAGTGGGGTCTACTGAAGGATAAGCCAAGTCTCCAAACTCAGGGACTTCACACCCCTCGAGGACTCTGCTGAGCAACTTCTCTGCTGCAGCAGTATTGTGTATGCACATTGAGAATAAGTGGAAGGCGGAGATTGCTTAGCTAGAGGTGTAATAGAGCAGGCTTCAAAAGGCAAAAATCCAGATGCAAAATTTGTAGGACAGAATGAAGAGAGAAGATGCTGTGCTCTAGGTGAAGACGTTGGCTTGACTATTCCACACAAGTAGAAAAGAAAATAGTACCCATCCAATTTTACCTTGTTTTGTTTTCCACCTTGTAGTGGTATATATGTATACTGTGAAAATAAGAAATTAATTTAAATTTCTTGAACAGCTTTATTTTTGCACTGTTCTTGGAGGAATTGAGTTAGAAGCCAGAGTTTAAAGAACAGAACATCTAGGCAGCATACCTTCAGTTTAGGTGCTAGTTTGGGTAATAATGACACAGAATCCAGGGCATCAAAGGATTGAATCCAATTGCAACAAACACATATTGGTCATGGAAAGGAGTATAGACAAGAGTATACCTGTTGCTTAGAAGGATTATAACTCAGTGACTGGGGAGTATTTCACATATTTAAAATACAGAAAATTAATGCTTTCTAGACTTCTGGAGGTAACTGCTGAGTTAGTCAATTGCAAGTGTTCACCTTGGGAAACAGGAAATTGCAAACATTTTACAAATGCAACAGGGCCAAGAAATCTAACATAAACTAGAACCGACGTGTCAGAAAACACAGAATCATCATGCAAGAGATTTTATTTACAAGAAATGAGAAGGCTCATAGTTACAAAGAAAGATCTTCTGTATTAATTGATTGAACTAATGCAAAGTTACCAGGATGTCTTTGTGCAACTTAGAATCATTAGATGACAAAGATCTGAAAATCATTCTGAAAATGGAAAAAACACCCAAAACCACCAAGGTTTTTCTTTTTACTGCTTTTTTCCTACTGGTTGGTAAATCTGCAGTTTGGCTGGTTTTTTTATAAAATGTATTGTACTTCAGTGTTGATATTTTGGCCTTGGACTGAAGTGCTTTTGGTTTTCTATAGGGTGTTTCTGTTCACTTCTTACCTTGTTATCAACTGTTTTATGATGGTGGTGTTTGGAACTAGTGGCAAAAACAAAAGTGAGGATTGGGGAATGCAGAAGGCAGTGAGTCCTGGGGAGGTGGTGCTGTGGGAAGATAGTACATGAGAGGAAAGAGGCTATGAGAAAGACAGCTCAGGTGTTTGTGTTTGGGTCAGAAAGTAAGGACTTTTAAAATTGGAACAAGGCACCAATTTCTAAAGTAAGATGTAGCACTTGGATAGACCACTTCAACGTTGGCTTTTGGGAGGGAAAAATTGACTCTGCAGACTAACAGCAGGGAGGTGTCTGTGGCAGAAAATACTAAATCTGTAGTGAAAATACAACTTGGAATTTGGAATGTAACTTACATTTTTCTCTTTTTTATTATCAGTTTCCAGTCTCTTGTTTGTTTTGATCTCAAGTAGTACTTAAGTCTTGTAGGAAAGAGAAGTCTCCTCCTGAATTATTGCAGAACTGATTCAACAGTGAATATAGCATAGGTTGGCAGTGGTTTGCCTTTTTAGTATGTAAATTGTATCTGATTTTAAGGAAGAATGAAAGCATTGCTGCTCAGAGGAGAATTTGCTGGACTTTTTGATGCCTATATTGAAGTAATGAACCAGAAAGTGAGTATTTAAGTTAAATTCTGCAATTAACTATTTAATTTTCATCCGTAATTCTCATTTCTTTTTAGCTTCGTGATTCAACAGAGCAATTTCAGGAATACTACAGACAAAGACTACGTTACCAGCAGCATTTAGAACAGAAAGAGCAGCAGCGACAGTTGTACCAGCAAATGTTGTTGGAAGGAGGTGTAAATCAAGAAGATGGAGCTGACCAGCAACAGAACCTTACTGAACAGTTTCTTAACAGGTTGGAGCTTTTTGTTGGTTGTCCCTCCCTCTACTCCTATTCCTCCTCAGGTTCTCATAATAACCTGTTTTGGTGATTTTTTTTTTTTTTTATTTTTCCTGTCATTTATTCTTAGATCTATCCAGAAACTAGGAGAATTAAATATAGGTATAGACAATCTTGGAAATGATGTACAAACACTTAGCCAGCAATGTAATGGGAGCAAATCTACCCATCCAGCAAATAACTTCACAACGCCACCTTCAGATGGTAGTCCCAGGACAACTGGTAGCCAGAATGTTAGTACAAGCACTCCTCGGAAGTGTGGACCAGCTAACCAGATACCCTTTCCTGAAGAGTCACCTGTGCAGGGAAGTCAAACGTAAGTTATATGAGACTGTTCAGGACTAGAAATACCCATCTGTTAAGACTGTGGGGGTAGCCATCAGGGTTTAGTTTTAGTTATCAAATGAATTTGTCATTGAATAAGGGTATTAGTTCATGATCAGTGTTTGAAATATTTTTATAGGTTTTATAAATTATTTTGGTTTTGACAGTGCACATAAGAAATAGTGGTTTCTTTGTTATGGTTACATTTTGTGCTGGTTTTTTATTTCTGACTTTTTACTCCATCTTATATATATAGTTCTTGTCATTTTGTGCTCTACTAAGTTTCTAGAAGCTTTTTTTATGAAATAAAAGCTAGATGGAGAGAGAGGCAGGGCAGAGTGGGAACGTGACTTTTCTGTTAACTAAAGGTAGTGCTGACCTGAAAGCAACAACCATTTTTTCCCTGTGTGTATGTATATGTGTATATGTATGTCATGGAATGAAAACAAATGTTTTTAACTTGCATTCACTGTTCAATGCCCATATCCCCTGCTAAAAGGGTGACCCCTTGTAAAATTAATAGTTTAATGATAAAGAATCAGACATGCATAACCTGTTTCTGCATAAATTAGTTGTGAGAATGTCTGAAACTGTAATTCAGTCCAAAAATTATTTTAAAACAAATCTGTCCCCGCTCTTAGTTTGGGGTTGAGTTTTTTTTTCCTGTCTTCTTGTGAATTTAAACTCTCCAAATTAAAACAGTGTATCAGAACATGCTGCCACTCAGCCCCATTTGGAAGACTCTCCAGGGAATTTAACGAGGACAAGAGGGGATGAGGTGAGTTTTCTTCACAACTTGTGTTTTCACGAGATTCAGTATTTAAGCCTGACCATGTGACATCCTGTCATCATTAATAGGTATTTAGAATGAATTTTGATTGATGCATAACCTTCAGAATCACAGAACCATTGAGAAGGGACATCTAGACCCTGAGTCCAAACCCCCTGCTCAAAGAAGTCTCAGTGACAGCAGGTTGCTTGGGCTGTGCCCAGTTGGGATTTGAGTATCTCCAAAGATGGAGACGCAGTTACCTCTGTGGTCAGCCTGTTCTATGTCTGACCACCCTCATAGTAGTTTTAAAATGTCAAAACAGTTTAAATGAAATTTCCTGTATTTCAATTTGTGTCCATTGCTTCTTGTCCTTTTACTGGGTAGCAATCAGAAGAGTTTTGGTCCTTTCTTGTTCACTCCTCCTGTCAGGTACTTATGCACTGATGAGATTTACACACACAACTCCCATGATAAGCCCTTCTGATCTCAAGGCCCAACAGTCCCAGCTCTCAGCTTCTTGTAGAACAGAGATTCCAATGGATGTCTTTTACGTCCATTGTTTTATGTTTTCCTGGTTGAAACTTTGATTGCTGGACTGCAGTCAGTATGGTCCAACATTAGAGAAGTAACTTTGCAATAAATACATTCCAAAGTTTCTGCATCAGATAAATAAAAGAAATAAATTGATAAAGGTGGTGATGAAGTTGTCAGGAGGATGATGTGATAAAGATAACTTTGTGGTATCTATGGGGTGAAAAGCAGATTCTTATGTTTAGTATTATATTTGTTTTATAAACTGTGTTTATGACTTGGACTGTTTTCAGGAAAAATGCAGCTTTGTTCCCCTTAGAAAATTTCACACAGATCAAACATGTTTACACGGAATAAACTTAATATCATGTGTCTGAGATGGGCTGTTTAGAAGAACAAAAGCTGTTGGAAGCCTGGAGGACAATGAGAAATGTTAATCTAATGTTAGTGAGCTGATTTTAAGTATGCTGTTCCTTTACCTGGAGTAGACAATTGTGTTGAGGCTGGTGCTGCTATTTTGGTACAATAGATATACATTAATCTACAAAACAGTTGCATCCACTTTTAAATGTCCAGTTTTATTATGAAGAACCTAATTTGGCTGTTGTCTTTTTACACAGGATGACAAATCAAAAAAGCAGTTCATTTGCATTAATACTCTAGAAGACACACAAGCTGTCAGAGCTGTAGCCTTTCATCCCAGTGGGAGTTTATATGCTGTTGGCTCCAACTCTAAAACACTGAGAGTTTGTGCCTATCCAGAAGTAATTGACCCAAGGTAGGAAATCTTGTAGAATCATTTTTTTTTTCCCGTATCAGAGCACCTCTTTCTTCTGTAGCTACTGATACCTGTACATTTCACACCTTTATTTTGATGTTGTAATAGTGCAGTGCTCTCCTTAGAAACATGAGCTGCCAGACAAAAATAAGGTGTGCTTAAAAATGTGTGTATTTGTAGGCTACGGTTTTTGTCTTCAGTTACAGGCAGGATGCCAGCACAGTACCACACCTTTCCTTTTAAAAGTGTTATCTTTGTCTCAGCAGATAGGCCTTTTTGTATTCACTGTGATGCCTTCTGGTTTTGACATTCCAGCTGTAAAAGGGGGAGAAAGCATGTCAGTTCTCAAGCCAGTGCAAGCTGGGCTTCGCGAGATACAGTTTCTGGCAAGAGGACAGACTTAACAGCAGAGAGAGCAGTATCTTCTTCAGCTTCTATGGCTGCATTTTCCAGAGCATGTTTGTTGGCTCATTGTTACTATAAACACTGTTGTCCTGATACTTAGGTTCCTTGGCAGGAAAAGCATTTTTTGTGGTTTACTGTGTGCCTGTGTTTTTCTGGTTTATTTTCATTCATTTTTTACTGGGGAGAGGAAGGGGTATTTTTTTCACTTGGAAATAAATATTTCCATCTCAACTTTGTCTGTATTCCAGTTAGATGATATTCTTGGAGTGGGGGACAAATGCAGGCATCTAAAATCTCACGATTTTAGGAGGAGCTACAATCATGCACAATGACATATCAGGGACGGCTTCCCAGTTTATGACTCATGTTTAGGCTTCCAAAGGGTTCAAACAATAATCTGATATAGCCGTTTTTTTCTTTTTCTCCTTAAATACCATCAGTAAGGTGGCTTTTCAAGTTTTACTGCAAATTATTTTTTGCCATTACATGAGAAAAAAACCCAAATTGACTTCTCTGATAGTGGGTGCAAGCTGACTTCCTGGGCTTCAAGCTCCTGTTGGATGGTAAATGGTGCAAAACTCTTTCAGTAGAATGGATGCTTCTGTATTGATCATGGTCTACTCTCCCACAGCTTGTTATTATAACCATTGGGGAAGGTTAGATTGCTTCTGCATCCTCAGTCTCTAGTTACAGTGCATGACCTGATGTGACAAGTGACATACTGCATCTGGATATGAAAGAAATACTGAGATTTCCTTAATTCTGAAGTTGTATTTCTTAGTGGTATTTTTTTCCCCTTAAGCTTAGAGTCTGCCAAGAACATTTCATCATGGGATTTACAAGTCAGCAGACAGATTACATTATCTTAAAGATACTCTAATCCTTGGAACGACCCAATTCTAGACATGCATTCAGGATGTTTCACGGTTTTAAAAAAACTATAATTGTGTGCCCTATCTGGTAAATAGTTGTTTAGTTGTACAGCAAAGTTTTGTTGGGATTTCTTAAAGCTTTTTTTTAATTGTCTTTCAAACTGCTGTGTGATTCAGAACCAGTTGGTTTTGGTGGGGTTTCCTTGTTTGTTTTTTTTTTTTTCTTTAAAAGTACATGAGTAGTGTGCTTTTTTTCCACAGGTTTGAGATTAAACACTGATAGATATACACTACAGTTTGGCAGTTGTTGCTTAAATAATCACAGTGCTTCCATGCAGCTGATTGGCAGCATGCAGTCTCTGTGCTAGGTAGGTGCTCCCATGTCCTGACAAAGGCAGTGATTCTCAGCTGCTGCCTCTGCCTCTTAAATGTAGTGAATCCAGATTGAGTGACATAGAAGGCATTAGGCCATTTAAGAAGTTCTGTAGTGGCTGCTGAATGATAGTCCCGATGTAGAAAATCTATCATAGATTTTCTCTTTGGCAACAAATAAAATTAACTTCCATGTAGTTTTATTTTTATATTCTTTACTAAAGCCATGTTTCTCTCAAAAGTTTTCAAATAGGCTTAGATGATTTTCTTCTGGTTTATCTCTCTACCTCTCTTGTTCAAGTATTTACTGTAGGCTTCTGAATTTTTCAATAGCAGTTTAATTTGTTGACTTTGTTGATGTTATTGGAGTGAATGTTGATGAAGTTGGATACAGCAGTACTTCATCTTAGTCACTTGACTACATCCTGCTATGGGAACAGAGAAATAATGTTATAGGAAGTTAATCAGTTGAAATAGAGGAAATGTGTATCAGCAGGACTGTTCCTTTCATTTCAGCTATGTGTAAAGCTGATCTGGTTTCAGAAATAAAGAATGTAGATTATGTTTAGATGCTGTAAAGATTCCTGCATTAACATATAATTGTGATGTGTGTTCCTTGCACAGGCTGCTCTATTAGATTTTCTAGTAGATGGGTGAAACTTTGAGAGTTATGTTATATGACAAGTAATAGTCAATGCACAGCTCATAATGATGGGTGTGTATGAGTTTGTTATTTTGTTGCATGGTTTTTTGTTATGTAATGGTCAAAGAAGAGACAGTACTTGACTTAGGGCAGCATTATTCTGTGTCTTCCTAGGTAGGGTTAACACAGAAGCATTTTTTTGATCCTTTAACCCCTCTAAGTGCGTGATGAGTCTCACTCATTCTGTCGGAAAGCATGGCATAGACAACAGCTTTTTGGATAAAACAGCAGGCCTCAGTTTTGATAGTTACAGTACTACTAGGCGTAACAACAGCCCCAACACGAGTATATGGAGCCCAGTCATAATTATGCTATCATACCAAACACAATCCCCAGCTAAGGATCATCATGTCTGGTGGGTGGGAAATGGGAAGAGAAACACCTCCCTGTACACGCACAGTGGTTACACAGGCTTCTGATTCCTGCTTTCAAGAATTTGGATTTTCCAGTCTTATATCCTAATGGTTTAGTCCCAAACCCAGCCTTTAGCCATAGGAGCTGCATGAGGTACCACCATAGATAGTGCGTGTCTTATGAGCTTTCTTGGCCTACTGTTGCTTAATGGAACTCAAGCATGTTCAAAGGTGGCCGTGGGATCAAGATTGAAGTATGAAGGATGTAAAGAAAAATGCTGGCAATTTAGATCTTGAGGGATAAGGTTTCATTTGTATGTAGCTAATAATTGCTGTATTTTATGTGTATTAACCTTTTATAGATCAGGGGACTGTGTCAGTTCTTTTGCATGTCCAGTCACAAATACAGTGGGAACATTAGGAAAAACTGAGAAAATGGGATGGAGAAGGTTCTTTTGTTTTGTCTTAGATCACATGTATGTTTCAACGTGAACAATCAAATGTATTTCATGTTATCCAAAAATGGTATTTTTATTTTAGAATACTTTATTTTCCTTAAAAATGAAAGGAAATTATATATATATATTTTTACTATTTTATTTTTTTTTCTAGCGCTTATAACACCCCTAAACAACCTGTAGTTCGCTTCAAAAGGAACAAGCATCATAAAGGATCAATCTACTGTGTAGCCTGGAGTCCCTGTGGACAGCTGCTAGCTACTGGTTCTAATGATAAATATGTGAAAGTACTGCCCTTTAATGCAGAAACCTGTAATGCAACAGGTACTGTGTGTGTGTTTAATATAAAAAATAATTTTTAATCATTTGTGCAGTGTTTAGCAAAGCTTTTCAAAAGACATTGATTATGTAGTTAATAGGTTTTTAACTTAGTCTGTTTTTCTCTTCTCCATCACCGCTGTCCCTTTCACTGTGACTGTAGTCTGTTCAGCAAGGGCTGCTAGGTGGTTGAAGATTATATTTTGGATATTGTTCAGTTTCAGTTCTTGCATTTTGGGTTTGTTTTGCAAGTCTCCTGGTGTGGTGCTGTCTTCTGGTACATTCTGTCCCCCTAGATATGGTAGAACCACCAGGTGTTCTTGCCCAACTCTAATTCTTGATTGTTAGTAGAAATTTATTTCCAGTTCCCCTTCTTCTTGCCTGTTCTGTCATCATCTCTCCCATCTTAAAAGTCTAAGACTTCTCTTCCAGCAAATACTATTTTCTGTGCCCAACCCTTCTAATGAATATCCTGAATATGGCTCTTATCTTTAATGTTGTGAATTGAAGCTATCTTGTCCCATGTGGTTCAGGGTTCTGAATGATCCTTCCCTCATGGTAGAGAAAGCCTTCCTAGTTTACCGTTGCTTAGGGAAAGAAATAAATGTATTCTGTAAACCATGGCTGGAATTGGCTGTGAAGATGGCCTGTGTACATTTTGCTTGAGCTTTAAGAACTGTAGGAAGCTCAAGCAACACTCAGAAATAAGATCCTGAAACATTTTATTTGAACTCTACTAACTATGGAAAGTGTATAAAACTCTAGTATCGTATGGAAAGTGCATGATGTTTTTAGTTGGTAGCATACCCACCCCTGCCTAAAATATTTTGCATTACTACTGTAGCTACTTTAAAGATAGCAACACCAACAGTGATAAACATTCTGTTCTGTGTTTTTTAAATGAGTTTAGGACCAGATTTGGAGTTCAGCATGCATGATGGGACAATCAGAGACCTTGCTTTTATGGAAGGCCCAGAAAGCGGTGGTGCTATTTTAATAAGTGCTGGAGCAGGAGACTGTAATATTTACACAACAGACTGTCAGCGAGGACAGGGCCTACACGCTCTAAGTGGCCACACTGGTATGTATGTTGTCACTCCTCTTGAGCACTTCGAAAGTCTGTATTACATTATAATGAAGTTGTTGGTTGGTTTGTTGTTGGCAGGGTTTATGGCTTTGTGTTTTTCTTTCTAGCAAGACTATTTTTCCCTCTCCAGATGGCTCTTAAGGTATTTAGAGAGGAGGTGGGCAGTGTTTGGTTTTGAATATGTTGGCTGCTAATTTAATGGAGGGAGCACATGCTTCGTTCCAGAGAAGACGCAGAGCTGGGTATTGTCTATACTGTTGGCATTTTAGGTCGTGCAACAGGCAGATTTCCCACAGGACTGTGAAATCTCTGAATGCAAAAATAGAACTGTAATATTTCATTGTTTGATTAATGATACTTGATTAAATAAACAAGTTCTTGTTCACAGGTCATATTTTAGCACTTTATACGTGGAGTGGCTGGATGATTGCATCTGGATCCCAAGACAAGACTGTAAGATTCTGGGATCTGAGAGTGCCAAGCTGTGTTCGTGTTGTAGGAACAACATTTCATGGAACAGGTAAGGCTTTGCTATTCTGCTTCTGATCATTCTTGCATAAAAATATATTTTGAGATGTCTAAGTAGTATAGAGTGAATGGAAGGCTTTTTGCATTGCACAGTGGAGGTTTGGCTTTAAAAGGCAAAAGTTGTGAGGAGGTCTTTAACTCTGTTGTGTTTGATGGTGATTGTTTCTTTTAAGTAACATTTCCTTTGTCTTGTGACTCAAAACAGCCACTTCCAAGTACATTAACATCAAAAAAAAACAGGAGAACCCTTTTGGAATCAGAGGCAAGGGTGGGAAGAAGCAGCCATTTCTGCAAGTTTACTCTGGTTATTCATACTCTATAGAAACCTGCAGAAGGATTAAGAACTCCTTGAGTTCAGATTTGTTTATTGAAACCAGGGGCTTTGGGGGCGGGGGTGGGGAGGTGGAATTCCTTGCATTATTTCTACATTATATTTCCTCTGACGGAACAATTACTTTTTCTCATGCAGCTTTAATGATGGCTTTGCTGCCTTCTGGTTTGACTTACGGCTTCAGAATTTTAAGTGCTAGAACATAATAAATTGTCTTATTTTAAGATAGCAGTTGGTAGGTATGGTCACCTTAAGGTTAAGGCCAGCATTTGGTACTCTTACACAATGTATATTCTTGTTATTAAAAAGGGATTATCTGCACAACTGTACATGAGTATGTATGTGTGTCTTTCTCCTATAGGAAGCGCTGTAGCCTCAGTAGCTGTTGATCCCAGTGGCCGTCTCCTGGCTACAGGGCAGGAGGACTCCAGCTGCATGCTGTATGATATTCGTGGAGGACGCATGGTGCAGAGCTACCACCCGCATACCAGCGATGTTCGCTCTGTTCGCTTCTCCCCGGGGGCACACTACCTGCTCACAGGATCGTATGATATGAAAATAAAGGTGACAGACTTGCAAGGTAATGTACTGCAAAGAGCACGAGGGTAACTTTTGATTTGGTGTTTTTAATATTGAAGTTGTAGGAGAGCTGAGTTCAAATATCAGGTTTTCCGCAAAAAAAGGAAAAGGGAGTAGAGCTTTGAAGGCTTTGAAATGTATATAAATGCAATTGTGTCTGTTGGCATTTGGCAAGTTGTGTTGCTAAGAATATGGGCTGTGAACTAAATCTTGTTTTGGGGAGGGAGTTTGAATATCAGTGAAGACCTAATTGCCACTGTTGCCTGATGAGGTGGCCATTGCTTTCAGGCAGCAGTCATAAAATGGACCTTTTAAAAAAGAAAAACAGACTGATAATGCTTATTTTTTGGGGAAAAGCTAAGAAGAGAGGGGATGTTGGGTACATCTTGGCTACTTAATGGTTTTGGACCATTAAATTTTCATCCCATGGTGTAAAAATTGTGAATTCTTGTGTTTTAAATTTGTAGTGTGTCCAGTAATGCCTAAAAACTGGAAAACTGGGGCCTTGTATTATGCTCTGTGTATGAGTGAGAGAGAGAGAGTATCAAAAGTATGCTTTATAAGGTGAAATATACATATGTACGGTTTATTAAACAAATGGGGGAGGGAGAGGAAAACAAAAAGGGGAGGGACGCCACAACAACAGACAGCTGGGATATAAATTCATGACATGACTAATGATTGATGTTCCTCTGCTACAGGAGACCTCACGAAGCAGCTTCCTCTGATGGTGGTAGGAGAGCACAAGGACAAAGTTATTCAGTGCAGGTGGCATACGCAAGATCTTTCCTTCTTGTCATCCTCTGCAGACAGAACTGTAACCCTTTGGACCTACAATGGCTAGAGTGCAAAGACAACCTATGCAGCTAAAGCACAAAGACCTGAAACTACAGAACTGTAAAAACCAAGTAATAATAATTAGGCACTGGGAGAGCAGCAGTTGAGCAGGAGAGTGTCTTACTGAGAGGAGGGGTGCTTGTCACGGATTTTTCTGGTTTCTAGGAGGTCTTGGTGTTTTTTGTATATTCTTTTGCAGTGCTTTCAGTCTTCCATGTGAACTCATGCTGCTGTGACCTATTGTAGTCTTGTTGCCAAAGTCTATGAGGAGAACTCTTCTGTTGTCGATGTGCACTCTAACCTGAATGATGTGTTTACAGTTTGGTATTAATTGCATTCCTTGGTCTTTGCCTTGATGAGAGTTTTATATAGAAACTGAAGTTGGACAACACTTAAGCCTGTATGTAACTAGTTACACACACACACACAGACACACACATAAAACATGAATTACTACCATGGTTTTTTCAGGTTTATTATATTCAGCACTCCTCAAGATGTCAAACTTTATAACATTTCCACAACTTCAACTTTTTTAGTGATGAATTCTGAACTTCAAAGGTGACTAGGCAGTAACTGCATCTTGATGATAGTCTGGTACATAGTGTGGGGGTTTATTTTCATCTAGACTGGGGGAAATGTTGCTGTTTTTTACTACATGACATTGTTCTGAACAAGCTAACATGTTGGAAAAAGTAAAATATTCATTTTGGTTTTTTCCTGTTTGTTTCTTTAGAAACATATATTTTACTTTTTGAATGCAACAGAATACCTCTGTGTATAATGTACTGTAGCAAAGAGTGGATTGGCAGCAGTTGTCACAGTGAGTTTAATGGCTATCAGTTTTTCAAGTAAAAGGGATACCATTAATGCTGTAATAGAAACCAGCATGGCTTAAAATGCTGTGTCTGCATGATAATTTAAGACTTGTTTAAATTCCCAGTTCAGAAGCTTATCTGAATTTTATTTCTTGCACTGTTTGTGTATGGGAAATAGCGGTTTTATTTCTACAAAACTTTAGATTCTAATGTTTATGTATTGTTATATTTTCATATTGTACAGTTCCTTTTACTTTTTAAAATATAAACTTAAACATTAGGTTATTTATTTATTTGAACTGCAGTTAAGTTTTGGGTTCTCTTGGTTACTAAGTTATATGTGCACTGTAGCAAGCATTTTTAACTATCGTATAAAAGTGGAAAGGTAACTATAGAAGTGTATCTGTGCTATAATCTCAATAAAGACCTCCAATGCCTGCAGTTGCCTCCTCTGCTGTTTTGGATTGTTGGTTTGTAATTCCTCAATGCAGCCGTGATACTTAAAACGTTTTTTTCAGATACGGTTTGTGCGTGGAAGTAGAGAAGACTTCAGGTCTTGGATCCTGCCTCCAAGTACATGACTTTGAACTGTGGTAAGTAATGATACAGTAGCACAGAGCTGAAAATGTGTATTTTTGTGTACTGGACACTTAAATTAAGGTGTTAATGCTGCTTTGGAGGGAGGTGCTGTGTCTGACTTGTATTCCTCCAGCTGTCCTCCTGTGGCCAAAGCTGGCAGACTGTTTCTAATTAGCACTGCAAATATTTAAATACTCATTTCCTTAGATAAATTTTATTGTAACTTGGGTCTTTACGGAGCAGATCTCGTTTGTGTGCTTTCTGTCCCCGCCTCTTGCGCTGACTCTGAGCTATGCTTCGGTGGGAGCTCGCCGTCCTTGCCTGTGTGTTCACCCAAGGGTGCGCTGTGTGTCTGTAACTGCAGGCACCGAAACTCAGCCCCTGTACAGCGGGAGCAGAGGCGGTGCTGAGCTGTGCGTGCTGCCGCTCTGTGGCCGCGTCTCCCATGTGTGGTGCTGGGCCCGGTCCGCTCTGCCTTCCCCTGCGCGCAGCGGCTCTTCTCCCGCCCGCGGCTGCGGCTCCTCCCGGTCCTAATTGTTATCTCCAAACCGCTCCCGCTCGCAGCCGCTGGGCCGCGCAGCCGCTGGGCTGCGCGCCCGGCCGGAGGTGAGGCGGGGCCGTCCTTCCGAACGCCTGAGGGCCAGAGCGGCGACCCCCGGGGTCTCGGGGCGGTGCCGGGGCTGAGGAGAGTGGCGGCGGCCGCGGGCGCGCAGGCGGAAGGGGCCGGGAGCAGCGCGGGACGCCTCCCCGGCGGCAGCGGCCTGGAGCGGCCCGGCCTGCGCGTCGTGCGGAGCAGGCGCGGTTGTGGCGGTGAGCGGTCGGGGAGGAGGGGGGCCAGGGCCGGAGGCTGCTCAGGCCGCGGCGGTGGTGAACGGGAGAGACGAGGCCTGAGGAAGGAGTACAGGGGGGTCCCGGTTTAAGCTGTGTCAGCGCTTACGATCCTTCGCGGCTTCCCCGCCCCGAGGCCGGCGGGAAGCGGGGAAGACGGCCTCGGGCCTGCAGGAGCAGCGCCGAGCGGGCAGGGTACGAATATCCTCGTGTCCCCTGCAAGTCCTGCCGGGGAATGTGCAGTGACAGCGGAGCTGCAGGCTTGTCTGGAAGCCCGGAGGAGCTCTGCGCGGGTTTATCGTGCTTAGCAGCGCTGCGCCTGCAGATAGCTACAGACAGCGGTATTGATGCAGTCATACAGCACAGCTCCATTGCTGCATGTTCCTGACTCTTTTCTTTGGGGAAGAACAACGTGTAAGTGACGTTTGGCATTCTCGATAGAGAACTTGTTTAAACAACACTGGGGAATGCCATTTTCTTGATGTAAGATTGCTTCAGGTGTTTGTGCAGCATGTAACACCCTGATTCTTCTGTTTAGTGATACAGGATGCTGTTTGCCTTGGTGCTGTGTGCAGTTGTGCTAGCAGGGAGCAGTAAACTTCAAGACGATGACTGGATTGACCCCACGGACATGCTCAATTACGATGCAGCATCAGGAAAAATGAGACCTTACAAGGTAGAAAAAGAAAGGGTGCATGAATACGTATATGTCTCAGCCAGTCTTTCACCCAGTCACTGTTGGAAGATTGGCCTTAAATCGTGGCATTAGAAATCAGTGGAATTACGGCCTTTTTAAAGTCTTACATGGTTATGCCTGAATCCTTATGCGGAGAAGTGTTATGTTCCCATTGTTTAAATTGAAAGGCTGAAAACCAGTTATCTTTATTATTGTGGACTGAGCTCTTCTCCTGAGGAGTTGCTGTGGCACTGATGAAGCCACAGAGCTGTGTCTTTTGTCTTCACAGTTGGCAGTTGATTGGCTGCACAAGTTACTTTTTGTGCAAAGTACTTGGTTAAGCAGCTGTTGTTGTTTCTCAAGTAGAATGTTAAATACATAGAAAATTAAGTTCCTAGCTGATAAAATTGGGAGAGGCCAGGTTAATGATTATATTTTACTTGAATTATCCAGTTCCCCAGCAGTATGGGAATAAACCAGATTTATTTTATGAGACTATTATGGTTGGTGGTTTGTGATGCTGGGCATCAGAGCTTTCAGAAGGAATATCAAAACGGAGACAGAGTGCTATATTGTTAATAATTCGTGAACATTGAGGAAATGATGAAGTATGAAAAGCTAGTTTTAACAAGGAGAACTCTCTTGTTTGTCTTGTATGAGGGCTGTACGTGAGATGCATGTTGTTTATGCAGTATCTGTGTGCACACGTGGCACTGTGAACTGCGGTTGGTTGTACAGACATCTTTGATTGTTGTCACTTTCCAGTTTTCAAATTAGGTTTTGTGGTTTTGAACAATACCATTTTGATGCTTCAGATGTCATTTTCTGAAGCTTAAAAAACAAAACTGTGTTATTTGTATCCAGAGTTCCCGCTCAGACTTCCCCTGCCCCAAGTCTACCTGATGGTCATTTGCATGCCCAAACCTAAGCAAGCTTTGGCATCTTTAAACGTGGTTCCCAACTGCTTCAGCTTTGAAGAAGCAGTATTGGAAGTTTTACTGTTGTCTCCCACAAAAATACAACTGTGTTTTGAAAATGACTCCTTTCCGTTAATGCATCTTGTCAGGATTCTTTTCTGCTCTGCAATGCAAGATTTCAGGTAGTCAGGGTGTGTGGCCACCCCAGTCCTCAGAACCAAGCTTTGTATCAGCATGAGTTCACTGGTCTTTGTGATGCTGTGCTTCCTTTTGGAGCCCTTCCTCACCAAGCATACCTGGTTGTGTAGAAGCAGCTCTGCTAAAGCTAAGTCTGAGCAATTAACAGAAGAAAAGGAATGTTTCGTGGTGAAGAGGGAACATGAAAGGGAACATGCGACCCAGGGTGGGGTTTGTGTTTACTTGCTGGCTGGCTGCGTGGCTGGCTGGACCGGGACTGTCTGCTGCCCCTTTGCTTGCTGAGTCAGTTATAGCCAGTGGGATTATCTAATCTGATGCTCCGTGTGGCTCACCAGCACTCATGGGAGGGGAAAGGGCAGGTGGGGGAGGACAGGGCAAGACCTCACTTTTCGCAGGCAGCATGCATTTAGATAAAGCAGATTTCCTTCAGGAGCCTAAAGGAACAGTAAAGGCAGCTGGAGTATTGCTGAGAGAGTATTGGTAGCAAAGGCCAACGCTGTTTTTAGCTTCTTTGCTCCTCTTAAAGTGATCTGACCATAAAAGCGTAACATGGGGCATCGATCAAGTTATGTGATTCTCAAAATATGTGTTTTTCTTATGTAAATTTAGGCAAACTACCACAGCTCTGAGGATGAGACTGGCAATGCAGTCAATACTGAAGGATTATCAAGTTGCTCCAGAGCTGTAGATTCTTTGCAACAGAAGGTTAGTATGGAACTTCTGAGTATTTTTGAGCCTTTTATACTTTGTGCTTTCTGATGATGCTTCTCTGGATAGTACAGAACAGGTGAATTGCTGGTGTGATTTGTAAGATACCATGCATTATGTATCTTCAGTTAGAGGAGAGACTAGGAACGGTTTGAACTCAATTCCAAATTGTTGCTCTGCCTACTGAGGTCTGTTAGCCAAAATGATGTATAGTGTAACAGAGGTTGGTAGGAGCTATGTGCCTCTGTCCCCTGGTGTTGATGTCACACCATGCTGCCAAAAGTGAAGAAACCTAGCTTTTTGTTTCCAAGTTGTTCAGTTCTGTCGTGTTTTAGGGGGTGGGTTGTGAGCACAGAGACGTGTTTGTGGCTGACACTTTGTGCAGCGTTGCAGCTCCCAGAGGCTGCTGTAAGACCCGCAGCACTGCTTTGTCCTCTGACATCAGGGGGATGCCACAATTCTTGAGTAGCTACTGAGGCTCTCACTTTCCTCGCCCATTTGGAGACCCAATGGGATATGTAATTTTATGTTGTTTTAGTTAGGGCTTTTCTCAATTTTCTTTTTTTGTTTCTGATGTAAACTTAAAGAAATCCAGATTTATTTTATTTTTTTTCCCTAGTCTTACTGAGGTTGGTATTCAAACCCTATTGTTAGCAGAGCTGAAGTCTCTAGTACTGGCCAGACCCATGGGAAGTGGTATTTCAGTAACTGCATGCACTCTTTATCTGGTGTACTAATCATGGGATTATTGCTAAATTAATGTGCCTCACTTAATCCTGAGTTACGTGTGCTGGTTGGGGTTTCTTTTCTCCTATGAACAAGCTGGTTTGAGCAAGAAGTGAATAAAAGTGTCTTCGCACTGCAGGTTGCAGACTGTGAGAAGAGGATTGCCAAATCCCATGAAAGCAGAAGCTTTTACATTTTTAAGCGATACTTAAATAAGATTTTAAATGAAGCTGGAAAACTTGGCCTGGTGAGTATTGGAACTGGATTAAAAAATTAACTAGGGTTCATATTGCTGCTTTATGTGTTTCTCACAGTTACCAAGTATTGATGCATTATTCTGGCATACTTTAAATGAGAATGAAGGGAACTGAATTGCAAAGGAAGAGAAGAAACAAGTATGTGCTTCCATGTTGCTGGGAGTTAGCAGTGTTTGCTCAGGAGACACAGTTGGTTTGATAACAAACAGCATCCAGAGGAAGACTATGGGAATTCAGTCTGTATCTCATTATCTGCTGCTGGGATGCAGCTCTGGTCATACCCTGTTCAGTTCATGTTAATGGTTGTTAAACGGGGAAGAGCAAGATCTTGTTTGTAGACCTTTTAGGTGACCTTGGTTTCAGACTCTACCTCGTTAAGCATCTTGGAACAGCAGCTCACTAGAGCTGGCATAGAAGAATCATGTTACTGTCTTCTTATATTGTCTTTGATTATATAGTCTGTCTGTATTATATGGTTATATTATTTTATTATATTACTGTCTGCCTTAATATAATAAAAGACAATAAAGACAGACAATAATATAATAAGGAAATAAGATAATAAAGACAGATTATGTAATCGAAGACAATATAATAGTCTCTTTTGTCCAAAGAAGCTGTGGTTGCCCCATCCCTGGTTCTGTTGAAGGCCAAGTCAGGCAAGGCTTGGAGCAACCTGGTCTAGTGTGAGGCATTCCCGCCTATGGCAGGGGATTGGACCTAGATGAACTTAAGGTCCTTTCCAGCCCAACCTATTCTGTACTCTCTTTATTTTTTTTTCTTATTTTTTTTTTCTTTTTTTTTCTTTTTGTTTTGCTCATATTTTTTTTTTCCTTTTTTCTTCTATTCAGAGGTGGAGGAATATATTTTTGGCAATAGCAAAATTTGTATTTAACAAAGAACATGATACTTAGCAGTGTAAGTATTTAATTTAATAGCCTCTCTGTGTGTTGCCCAACCATGATGAGGGCACACACAGCACATTCATAGTTACTACATGTTCATGAGCAGTAGTTCTAAAATTGTAATAACAGGTGAGAACTCACTGAACTTTTTAGGTTTTCAGTTGAAAGAAGACAAACCAGCGAAATTTGTGCTTTATGTACTTTAGAGCAATGAACAATTAAATTCTGAAAACATAGTGTGCTCCCTGTCCCATGTCTTCATCCTGCAGTCTGCTTCAAAAAGGTGCTGGTGCAGAGTGAAAAGCACCTTAAGCAGGTTTTTGCCTAGGGATGCAGGCTTTCATCTGTACTTCTAGTTATAAATAATCAGCTTTTAAACATTGTTTTGCTTTGCTTTCAATTCAGCCTGAGGAGAACGTGGACCATGTCCATTATGATGCTGAGATCATCCTTACAAAACAGACATATTTGGATATCCTCCGGTTTCTGAAGGAAGAAGCATGGCAGTCGGGTGCTGTGGATGATGCACTTAGTGATATTTTGATCAATTTTAAGCACCATGATTATAAAGCTTGGCACTGGAGATTTGAAGACACTTTTGGAATAGAGCTATATAATATGTTTCTGGTAAGAGAAAATGAAAGATTTTTGTTGTTTTGTGGGGGTTTTAAATTGCTGGTTTCTTTGCACAAGTCTGGTCAATGAATATTGACATCTTAACTGCAGCAGTTCTTCCCATCGTACTTTGAATGAGTCACTCTTTTTGTTTTGCGATTGCTGAAGGCAGACGTGAGGTATTCACCTCTTGCAACAGGGATACAAAAGGTATACAAGACTCATTAGACTCTGAGAGTCTGTGCTCAAGTAGACTCCAGTGCTTTCTTAGCACTTAAACTGCAACTCATGCATTATAAATTTCCCAGATTTGTCTCTTGTTCAAATAGATGCTGAAGTTGTTGGCCTCTGCAGGAATAGGAATATATTTATCTTGAGACAAGTATGTATTTGAGGTCTTATAGGTCAGAGCGTTTTGTGAATTTGGGGGAAAAAAATTATATGGTGGTGGAGAGGAGAGTATGGCTCTGTGTGATGCTTTATTCTCTAAAATGGATTTAGAGTGCTGGGCTGAGGATCTCCAATAAGCTGAAGCTCTCTGAATAAGTCTTTACAATGCAGAATGTGGTAACACTTTATGCCCATGTAATCTTGACAGTATCCTGTCTAGTTCTGAGGGAGGTCCATGGAAGCCAAATGAAGGAAGCAAGCTGTGAGTAGCATAACCTTGCTGTAGGGACTCTTCAGATGGAAAGGGACTGAAGGGCTCCACTGAAGTCCTGCTGCTGTTAACCAGTTTGCTCTTAACCAGACTGTAGGAGCTGGCAGCCGTGGTTCTGTGGTTCATACCAGGCGCATACTACTCAATACTGAACTACACCAAAGCTATAATTTTTACGTATGGTAGGTAAAGTGATAAATACTGTAAAGAAGAAATAACTAAATACCACAAGAAAGAAATGAGCAACTGCACCGTCAGGCTGTGGTAGGAATGACTGCCATGGAACCAGTAACACCATGGAACTCTTCAGCCTCGTACTGCTGCTGGTCTGCTGTGAAAGCATGGAAAAACTCTGTGTCAGTTGTTCCATGAAATGATGCTAGTAAAGCAAGAGCTGGAAGATCCCTCCTGTGTACTGGCAGGAAGCTTGGAAAATTCCAAACCCACATCATATTTTTTTTTTTGTCTTTTATTTTTCAGATACTGTTGTGCTTAGTGTGTATTGTGACTGTAATAGCTACAGAGCTCTGGACACATATTCATTGGTTTGTTCAGCTGAAACGAGTACTATTAATAAGTTTTCTCATCAGTTTTGCATGGAATTGGCTTTATTTGTATAAGGTAAGTCATGGCTTTTAGGCTCAAAATGTTACAGTTATGAGGGAATTAAGGTTATTTAGTTCCTTTAGTTAGTTTACATAAAGCAGTAATTGACTGCAAAATAGAGAAAGGGATGAACATCTTGCATGATTTCAGGTGTGTTGGGCTTAAACAAAAGAAATGCTGCCGGCTTTCATCCTGCCACAGGGCGGCAGAGAACTCGTACAGTGGTGCAACTGTGATTCTGCGGTGTGGGTAGGGGAGACTGAACTTGTCTAACACAGCTTGGTAGAAAAGCCTTACGGAAATAGGTTGTGGGGTTGTGTATCTTTCTAAAGACCCCCTGGCTGAAATTGTATGTAACGCATGGCAGGTCAGAGATAAATGCTTCATTACTGATGATCAGGTGGCTTACTGTTTGGTGGTTTTGATGAGGTGGAATTTGTGCTATGAGGTTGTAGTCCAGCCACAAAATCTTGGTCCTCACATTCTGCCATCAGAATGTAACTACAGCCTGTTAGGCCCAGGAGCAGTGGGGTACCCAAGGGTGGGATGGCTGTTGAACACAGGTGGAATGAGTTGGTGAAGAATGTCAGAGGTTTTGAACAGATGATTTAATTTTTGCTATTTGATTATCAGTTGCAAACTGTAAGGCAGAAAAGTAATGAATACAGGTATTTGTTAACAGGAATTACTTTAAAAACAAAACCAGGACATTCTGATGTTTTAGTTGGTAATTGAAGGGAGCAGTTTCTGCTTATAATCCAAAAACATTTGAAAGAATCAAGATGTTGTCAGATGTGCCCGGTTGGACAGAGCCTTGGGTGACGTGGTCTGGTGTGAGGCATCCCTGCCCATGGCAGGGGGCTTGGAACTGGATGATCTTAAGGCCCTTTCCAACCCAGACCATTCTATGATTATGTGGCTTTTTTTTTTTTTCCCTTTTGCCCTGAACTGGTATCTTTGAATACCGGAGTTTGGTCTTTTGGTAATTCAGCCTCCATTTGCAGAGTAACTTGGAAGTAGCCATCCTGGTAGTTTGTATCCATTTCCAGGAAGTACTCTTGATTGTTTAGGCAGCAGGCTTGTGTTCACACAGATTGACTTGGCTGATTACCACAAAGGTCACTAGCTCAGGCACTGTGCTGCACTCCGCACCATTGTGTGTTGTGTTTCACAAGCAATTCCTGCTCTCCCACAGCTTGCCTTTGCACAACACCAAGCAGAAATCGCAAAAATGGGGCAGTTTGATAACGTCTGTGCTGAGAAGCTCAACTGGAAGGAAAGTCTGATTGGTAAACACTTGCTTCAGTGTTTTGTAATTGTATTTAAGATTGTGAAATACTCAGTAACAGTATCCAAGAATACTCATGATTTCTTCATGGGTAGGACATTGAATTTTCTTCAGTGATACATGATTTAAACTGACAGGGGACAGGTTTAGATTAGGTATAAGGAAGAAATTCTTCACTAGGAGGGTGGTGAGGCACTGGCACAGGCTGCCCAGGAAAGTTGTGGTTGCTCCATTCCTGGAAATGTTCAAGGCCAGGTTGGATGGGGCTTTGAACAGCCTAGTCTTGTCTGAGTCCTTGCCCATGACAGGGGGGTTGGAACTAGATGATCTTTAAGGTCCTTTCCAACCCAAACCATGCTATGATTATGTGGCTTTTCCATTCCACAAGACTTTCTTTTCTAGGCCTTTGTAGGAGACCTGATCACAAAACTCTGCTTAGAGCATGTCATGGTGTTACTTTTCTTGTAACTTACACCATGAACATTTCTGAGCTCCCCTCCCCCAGGACCACCCAGTGCCATTTACTGGAGAGAGAATTGAAGAAAAAGATTTTGATTCTTCATCTGTCAGGCCTGTACAATGGACCTGAGGCAACAAGATCCGTAACAATGTACTCTGGTGGTGGTAGCTTACAGAGAAAGCTGAGTATTTTGTTTACTATTATATGTTACCAGTGCTATAGCAGGTAAGTTAGTGATGGGAACTCTTAAGGAGTGCTTGTTAAGGTCTTCCCTTTATAACTTATTGCCAATGATCTTTCTGTTGAAGTCGGATTTCAGTGGCTTGTGTTCAGACTGCACTGAAATCAAACTACAGAAACACTGATGTCATAAATCACTGGGTTTTACCTTAAAAGTTCTTTTAAGGAGTAAGACTTTATGCTTGTAATTAAAATAGTCCCTTGTAATCTTGCAAGCAAAATACACATTTTGTTCTATGTGCAGCTTAGCAGATAAGTAGTAACATTCAAAATCACTTTTGTTGCAGTGGCTGTGGACAAGATGTCCTAGATAATAGTTCCCACAGACAAGACATGTTTCTTCTGAGGCTTCTAGGACTGATTTCATCTAGTTAAGAAAACTTTCTTGACTAAAACATGGGAGAGCCTCAGTCTCTTTCTTTCCAGCCTTTCCTCTCCTTCCTGCACCCCTATGACTGGATAAACTGCACTGCAGTGCTAATCAGAGACTTTTAAAAATAAACCCAAGCTTTGAACCGTATCTAGAGGAGGGATTTCCTTTCATCTGTAATTGAAATATTACTTTCTGTATTACTGCTCTGTCATAACAAATATTTTTTAAAGTAGTAAAACCAAGTCTCTGCTTTGGCTACAGAATGGCTCAGAAGTAAATGGACATTTCAGGATGATCCCTGTCAGAAGTACTATGAAACTCTACTCGTCAATCCTGTTTTGCTGGTTCCACCCACCAAGGTATGGTATATGCCCAGCCCATAGGGACTGTTCACCTTCTTGTTTGTCATCAGTGTCAACAATGGCTATTTTGTCTGTGTTTTTGTAGGCACTGGCGATTACTTTCACCAACTTTGTAACTGAGCCTTTGAAGCACGTAGGACAAGGTATTGGTGAATTCATCAAAGCAGTTATGAAGGAGATCCCTTTTTTCCTGCAGATTCCAGTACTAATTATTATGGCTCTGGCTGTCCTGGTTCGTATACTTTTATCTAATATTTTAAAGCTCAATTTTAATTTTTTATATATTAAGTACAATTTTATATTATTTCTTACTTGTACTGCTAACAGATTTCATAGCACAAAATCATTTCTATAAGGGAACTGTTTCTTGACATAATCTTTCTAGTACAGTTGGTTTAGCAATTAGGTAAGTTTGTATGTAAAAGCCACCTCTCTCCTACACTGCCCAAGTGGGATAAAATAGCATTAAACTGCGTAAAATCTTAGACTCTATGACAGTTTATTGCACCTTAGTTCTTACTTCTTTGTGTCATTACACAGTGATGTGTGTAATTGGTGCTTTGTACATAAAAGCATCAAGTTAGCCTTCAGCATCTTTAGTGTAGCACCAGGGACGAACTCAGTGTGTGAGTGTGCTCAGAGTGCAGCAAGCTTGTCTCTACTGCAGCTCATTTGACTTGGAATTTCCTGTGAAAACTGAAGGCTGCAAATGTTTGACGTTTTACTCCTCTTTTTCCCTCCCCCAGGTTTTCTGCTATGGTGCAGGATCATCAGTGTCTGTGTTAAGATACTTAACATCTTCTCAGAAGAGAAGTCCTCTTCCCCCTGACCATCAACAGGACAAGATAAACTTTGGGCAATATGATGGGAGTAAAGGAGATGGCTGTTACTCACAGAAGCCTCTTTATGTTTCTAGAGGACCTTATGACAGGGAAGATGCTTCTCTGAGACCAGGAAATGGCAGAAGTCCTGATGTTGTGCATACAGGCAATAATCAAGATGCACAAGTAGAGGAATCTCACAAAGCAGAACCTCATGTATGTTAGGCCTGGTGCTCTTTGAGCTGGCATGTATTTTAATAGATTTCAGTGTCATCTGTTAGAACATGTTTAAACAGCAAGCTTAACCCAAATCATGCCTATAGCCCGATAGAACTGTTTGGTAGAGGTGTATTGGGCATGTTTTGTTCTGGAAAAATACCCTGCAATGGCTAACTGTGGCAGGAAGCTACTGAATTAAGAATTATTTAAAGAAGTAACTTCTGTTTGAGAGATCAGTACTTATGTCATCCCCACAAAAGAAAGGTGGTGATAAAAAAGCACTGCTGACTGTTCTGTACACTACAGAAAATTAAAGCCAGCCTTGTGCTCTAAATAGTGCTTATTTACATGTACTGTTTCCCAGGAAATAACAAGACCAGACATGTTTTGGGTGAGTTCTGCCCCTTGAGCCAAGCTGCACCTGAAACAATAGATGCTGTCACTTTACATTACTTGATTAATAGCTTACTATTAATTTTTACAGAACAGATTGCGCACTGAAACTGAAGTTTGTAGACTAGAAACTACCACAGCTGAAAACCACACTGAAGAACCTGCACCTGAGCAGCAGAAACAGGAGCCAGACAAAGCACAGCGAGAGGTGGGAGAAAACTGTGAACCTAGTAAAAACCTCAAAGAAAGGAATTCTTTAATGGAACCATGTGAAGAGAAGACAAAGAGCAGCTCATGCGACTCACAGGAGGGAGACTTAGGAAGCCTGAGCTCTGCTGTAAGTTTAATCTTTGGTTGTTGCAAACTTCTGTTTGTTCTTCTGGAGTTCTCAAAAGTAGAAAAGAACATCAGTACGCTGATGGGACCTTCTTTTTGGTCAGAGCATTCGTATGCAGAGCTCTAGGGTGGGGGGGGTTAAAAACAGACTGAGTGTAGGTCCTGCTTCTGTAATTTGAAATACATGTGTTAAATAAGATAATACAACTTTAAATGGCCAAGAAAACAGGCTTGTGGAGTGTTGCTGATTGTTTGAAATGAAATTTGTGTTAGTAAGTTTTAAAGAAAACCAGATAGTGGTGGGAAAGCACTGATATTCTGGTCTAGCAACTGTAAGTCTCATCAGGTTACTGTCACATGATCCGAAGGAAGCTGCTGATACTCATGTAACTCACGTAAGACAAATCACAGCTCAGATAAATGTCTCAGGACTGTCTTTTGGTTTATATTCTTTAAAATGAGTCAGCTCAGTTTTAGGACAATTTCATGATTATCTTCTAGGTGCAGAGAAGTGATGTTGTAGCAGATGTTTATTAGAAGATAAGTACCAAAGATTAGCACAATAAAGCTAATGGTAACACGTTTTTGAGAAGAGTATTCTGGCAATTCTCCTTAAAAGCAGGAGGATGAGTGCTAGTTGCAGTAGGATTCAATTTTAGTGCTACAAAAGCTGCAAGAGCATGTTTGTAAAACTTCCAGTAATTATGACATAGTTTGCATTATCTGGAGTCTGTTTAACTATTCTCATGGTGACATTTTACTCTGAAGCTAAAAGTAACAATAGGTATTTGTTAAAGTGTATAATAGTTCAATTAAAAAAAGACATCTCTTCATTTATAAATACCTGAAGTGAACACCTGGTCCCTGCTGGTGTTAAAATCACTGATTTGTAACTGACAATCCCTATACTTGAACTGCCCCAGTAAGCAAATCCTTATTGAGAGTAGAAGTAGCTGAGGTGAAGTAAAAAGCAGTATACATAGATTTCCTCTTTGTAGTATTTAAAATTCAATTACTTAATGCCAAGCCCTTCCCACCCCTGTGATTCCCTGGCACTTCCTGGGCTTCTGCTGGTGGTGGGCCTGTACCACACAATGGACAGAACAGCACTGGCAGCTCTTGCTTCAGTATCTCTTAAAAAATTTTTCTGATTGTAAAACTGAACTTAGCGATACAGGAAACAAACAAATATAATCAAAAAATCCAGCATGTTTTTAGAAGATTGCTTTTGTATTAAACAGTCAAAACTAGAGTTTGATTTTGTATTGTTTATTTAATAAAAAATGATTGTTTCTTCCAAACTCTGTTTCTGCAAAGACAGATTTAAATACTGAAGCTATTTCTCAATTATTTTTTAACTTTTAAAAAAAGTACAAAAGAAAACAGGACTTTTTTCCAGGGAGGTGCAAAAAAAAAAAAAATATCAAGTTTTCTTTAAAAAGAATAAACAAATTTAGGTCTCACACTGGATTGAGACAGTGGTAGAAGCCACACCTCGGCAATAACAGTACCTTGACAGGGGAAAATTTGTATAATGTTCATAGACTAGAGGCAGTTGAGAGGGGCACAGTAATCAGTGTCTCTGACACAGCTAAAAGCAGCAGCAGGAATGACTGGTCACAAATGTGATGCTGCTGCTATTCATACAAAAAATTATTAGAAAGAGGGCAAAACTACTAACTGCATCTTCTGTAAGAAGGCATTATGTTTTTCACCAAACAAAATGATACCCAAGATACTACTGTACAGTACATGCCTGTTTGTTTCTTCAGCTAGAACTTGGTCCCTTTATAGTTGAGGGTAAATGGACTCTTTGTTCATCCATTCTTTTAGCTTGTGACCGTAAAATCAGGCTGAAAAAATCCTCATCTGGTACAGTTGGTCCTTTTGCAGATGAGGGAGGAGCACATCTTTGATCGTCCAGTCTGGAACCCTACAGACAGACCAAGGAATAAAGCTGCAGGTTACAGGAATATATAAAATAAGTGAAAGAATACTAAAAGCTTTTGGCTTCAGATTTAAGGCTATTAGAAAGATTTATTTTGTAAGTTTTGTTTCCAGGTTAAACTTTTCAAATGAAATTACTAAGCTAGGAGTTTAAGTGTAGCTAAAGTGGTTCTTCTGAACCACCTGTCTCCACCTGTCTGAAAATAAATGCCCCAGTTTAGTTCTTTGTTGTAGTGTGGAATGAGATTTAAGCATCCTTTGCCCTAAAGAATAATTTTCAGTGTTAGTATATGGTATTTCTGGTTTCCTATAACAGAAAATATGGCTGTCTTCCTTTCCTTATATAGGAAGTAAAAAACAGCAACACTTTCGTCAGTTGCTATGAACAATTATTTAAACTGAACATACCTGGGAATGCTGATCACTATTACCACTAAACTTTGATATTGAATTCATTGAGAATTCAGGATTCCCGGTGTATCAGGTGCCCTCCTGACAAGCCAGATCTAAACAGTTCCTCTTAAAATCATTTGTAGCCTCACTTGTGCTCCTTCACTTTTTCAGCAATTGTTATTTTAAATGATTAACATGGTATCAATACTAGAATTACACTTAGTGGACACTCAATAATTAGTAAAAGGAAATCAAAACAAGGGGGAGAAGATGTAAAAACAAACAAAAAAACCCCACCAAAAAACCCACAACAACAAACAAGATAAATGACTAAAAATTAGGACTTTAACTTGTTGTTTATGTTCTTCATCTGCCAAATCAATTATTATCATATGGGATAATAAAGGTACTTATGTGAAAAAACTGATCAGCAGCATGCATAAATCAAATCTCTAAAACCTCAGAATCTACATAATTGTAAAAAAAACCCTCACCTGACATTTTATCAGTATATCAAAAAAGTCATCATCTAGGTCCCTGTTGTTACTGGCCATGAGATGACCCAGGACTGAGTGACTGTTGTGCTGGTTAAGACGAAGTCCAGGTAGATTGCTAAAGCTGGCACGTTGGTCATTGAGCCGGCGGCTCTGTGAGCTAGCAAGCAGGTCTAAAAACTCATCTGTGTGGGGTGAAACTACAGATGTAGAAAAGGCTGTGGGAAGAAGGAAGAAAACAAGTTAGCCTTGAAATAATTTCCTTTCCATAGTAAGTTTTGCATGCAAATGCTTTTTTAAAATAGTATTTGGTAGGAAGTGGAGTCACATATGGATTTTACTTATAAAAATTTACATTTTCTCATTGTTTTAGATGGAGTAGAGGATGTTGCCACTGAAGCAGCTGAGAACCTGTTCTTCTCCTGGAAGTAGCATCTCTGATCATCCATCCTGTTGCTCTGGAATCGACTCAGCAGATCAAAGAACCCTTCATCTGCCATTGCCTCTCTATTGTTTTTCTGAAAAGAAAAGTAGAATTAGAGGTATTTTGAACTCAAGAGTACCTAAAACTGGGACAACTCATCACAGTTTGAATCCAGTAATAAGTTTGATATTTGTGTATCTGAAATGCATTAAATGAATTTTTTTAGTCATCCGTTTCTATAGACAGATTTATTGTAAGAGGAAACGCTAATTATATGGCAAGCATTTGTGGAAGGTAAAATACCTTAGAAACATTTTGTTCTCTGAAACACAAAGAAACAGTACTCGGATCGGCACAGCTGGAGTTATAACCCCTCAGGCCATTAATCCACCTACAACCCTGAACCAGCACTGAGCACTTTCCATTGGCTCTTCAGGTCTGTGGCCAAAAGCATTCCTCTGTCATATTAGAGCAAATGACTCTGTTCTTTTAATTTTAACTGACTTCTGTCAAGACTGCAATAACCTTAAGGATATGTAAGAAATATTCCCTGCTGTCTGAATCAGAGAAACTATTTTACGTTTGGAGAAGCAGGGTCTAGGAGAGACTTAGAAATAAAATATATCTTCATGCTAAGCTGTAACTTTAGAAAAACTACTAGGAAAGAGAGTGTTCTGGTAGCAAGGAAGGCTTAAAGCTGGCACCACCTATGAGACAGCTCGAGAGTGGCAGATTGGGCATCCTTTTACAAAGCCAGTGTTTAAATTGAGTACCACTGAAATGGACAGCTGCCAGATTAACATTTCTGTAATTCTGACCAAACAAAGGTGTGTAAAGGCTTCACAGCTCACCAAACCTACCCTCTGTGAGTTTGGAAGTCGATGATCAATAGAATTACTGGCATCCTGCAAAACTTTTGAAGTGGTGCCGGTTTTGTACCTTTTGCCTTTTAGTCGATTTACAAAATGCAGTTTTGCTGAAGGTTTGGCAACCAATGGTTTCTGTTTAGCAAGAATCTCACTGTTCCAGTTCTGAACCTAAGAAAACAAGAGTCAGGAAATGAAGCCTTCTGATTTTAATTACCTAGACTGTTACCTCTCATCTGCTGCTGCTTTTCCTCCCTGAAACGAAGCAGTTTGACATAATTTAGTTTAGCAAAGCACGATGACATGAAAACTTAGGTTTTGGTTCTTATTACTTTACCTGTGACTACTCAGCTTTTGTTACCTGAAGCAGGTTAATACCGTTATTGGTGAGCCTTACAACTGAACTGGAGTGTGATACCCAATGGATTAAAATGTGGTGAAACAGTGTAGTTAACCAAACATGCCAAAGTTTTCCTTGCTGACTGTGGCGCAGGAAATGCAGCTAATGGAAATACTAAAATGCAGATACAGGTGGTGTTTCCCATCTGGCCTTCTTGAAATTGGGAAGGGGAAAAAAAAATTACAAATCCATTGTATTACAAAGTGTTAAAACAACAAAAACCCTTATGCAAACCCAGATATGCAACCACCCTTCAGTATGATCCTTGATATGCACAGAATTCCTAGTAAAGATTGAAAAGAAAGAGGGAGAAGAATGCCAGCACAAGAACAAAGAAGCATAACTATCTTGTTTCACCACAGAAAAAAATAGAGCTTTACTGATCTAACACATTTTCCCTACATTCTCCTCTAATGTAAACAGAATTAACCATAAAATTGACAGCTTTATCTACAGGTGACTCTTAGAATAACTGAACAAAACCCCCGTTTGTTTTTTTTCTTGATTCAACATCAGAAATTGTGAACACGGTCACAAATCGCGCAGCAATGCTGCCTAACCAAAAGCATTGCTTTCTACAGGCTTATTTATAATCTGCACATAGATTCCAGCACCAAGCAGATGGCATCCTGTATAACTATAATGCCAGTGTCCTGCACTGCTCTGTATATCAGAGACTTTTATGGAATTATTTTTCAGAATCTACTCAATGAGTATCTTGAAAAAGGCTCTTTTATAAGAGCTAAGCTGCAGTACTAGGTTAATATTTTATTTAAAAAATCCATGTGAAACATTCTAATAGATTTAGGACACAGACTGTCACAGGCTGTATACTTTAAAAGAGCGCACAGATAAACAGATAGTAACCAAAAGCATAGAGGTCCTGGCCAAGGACACACCCTGGGCTAAACACACAATCTTTGAAAATTACTACACAAAGAGCCTCATAAGTATCCGTGCTGACTTCAGCTGTACATTGAGATTTAATTTCCTAGTTGATAAATACCAGGGCAAGCTTTGCATTTCTTTGAAGAGATGGGAATTAAATTCCTGTATGGTGAGAAAAAGAGCCATTTCAGTCTGCCACTGGAGTAATTTATGGAGAACTGCCAGACTACCACTTGAAGGCAGACAGCATTTGAAGGGAATCTCTTGAAAATTGATCAAAGGGTTTTAATCAGGAGCTCCCAGCTCCTAGAGATTTCTCTTGAGCCTGGGGGAAAGTTAGTTTACTGATCTGTGACTCTGTTTCATCATTTCTGAAATAGCATCTTTTCTCAGGATGGACGTTGAAACTCCTAATGGTTTGCAAGTTGGTTTAAATCCCAAAGTGAAAAACACAATGTGTATTTTAAGTGCCTACAACTATAACCCAAAGAAAAATGTTCAGAAGAACTGAGCTAAAGCTTAGGTATTTTACGCAGAATCACTTGCATGCTGCAACCTCAAGCCACCTTTAAAGTAGAGATGAAAGAGCGTGCTTTGATGCACCACTTCAGCACCTCATTCATTCTCTCCTGTGAAGGGAATAAAGCAAGCTTTCCACAAGCCATTCCAACCAACGTACGCAAGATGCTGGCTGTTGCCCATATGGAAAAAATATTATTTGTTAGAATTGTTAGACCTGCTTTTACTTAACTCCTAAAAAGAGCTAAATTAAAAAGGATATGGCAAATGACTTAACATTCTGCTGACTTCTTTCAAAGTTGTTAAGTATAAAACTTCTGATCATTTTTAACCGCTGAAGTCACTGCATGCAATCTCACCAGCAGATTAGAAACAAGGAAATTACCAACCTTTTCTGGAGTTAATTTCATAAGTTCCATGTTCTCCATACTGTGACGGCGTCCTACTCTTGGTTTGGTACCTTCGAGAAAGAATCAAGTTCATCTTTGCATCATTAAGATTTAGAGTGTCACCTTCAAAGCTGTGGCTGTACTCATCTATGGTGCAAGACACAACAGTTCTGAGTTCCAGAACATGCAGGTGAATAGATCAGCGGGGAACAAATAACCACTAGTAAAAACAGCCTCCAGAACCACACTGATACAAGCTACGTAAGTGGCTTTCATGAGACACAGGAAAAGGACCATGGGTCTCTGACCAGAATTCATTTCTACTGTAACCCCTGTATTGCTAAGATGGTAGGAAGAAAAGAAGAATTTGGCAGCAGATACATCATCTCCTACATTAAAAAATTAAAAGGAGGGCAGGGACACAATTAAAAATAATAATGTGAAGAAAGTAAGCAGTAACCTGTGATTCACAATGTAAATCCTCTGGAAAAGGAGGAGCTGAAGGGGTCCAATAATGCAAAACCAACTTTTTTTTAGGGGGCGGAGGGGGAAGGAAACAAACCCAAAACCTGCTAAACTCAACCACTGTAGTCAGAAAACAACACAAACAACAAATTGTTTAAGTTCGCTGTTAGCAAGTACTAAGGAAATAGGCGTATATTTACCATTCAGACTCGTATCTACCGCATGGCTTTCTGCCATCATAGAGTTGTTTGTGCTGTAGCTTAATCCAAGAACCATTTGAAGATCTGAGAGATTAAGTCTTGCAGTGAGTTCTCCACTTTTATCTCCTACCTGCAAGCAAACAAAATAAGCAGTTCTATTATTAATAAAGTATACACATATATAGGAAGCTAACTTTGTCCCCTAGAGTTCTGAGAGAAAAAGGCTGAAAAAGTTTTCCTGGTTGAAAAACTCAGTCATCCTTTTAATGAAATACATGACAACTAAAAGATACATAAAGCCCAGAACACCTCTGCTAGGCTATTATCTTGGATTCCATCATGACACTGTCAAATGTGGCACCAAAACCCTAAGGAAATACTTGCAGGGAGATATGGCTGAAATAATTTGGAATAAACTACCTCGGAAATCAGTCAAAATCCGTTTCATTATTCAAAGTCACATGCATGGATCAGCTCCATAAAAATCACTGCGTGAGAGCAAAACTGCCGACTTACAGGGAACATGAAACTCGTACCTCTCGTGAGATCTCCAAGTGCCTTTCTGCAAAATGCATAGCTTGGTCATGATTTCCCAGTGCAGTGTAAGCATTCCCTAAACTCCAGCATGCTCTTCCTTCACCAATTCTGCAGAAAAAATGAAAACTTTCTATTATACCTTTCCTGACTGAACACTAGGGGTCAGATTTCCATAGTTTTGCCAAAATAAGATTGCTGTGCCAAGAAAAATGAAGGCTATCATCTTCAAACACCAACAAGTTTTTGTGTTTAAAGGAATAATGATCTGAGTATAACCATAAATACGAGTAAATAATAACAATACTAATTTTTAAGCTTACAGGAAATACAATTAATTCAGTTTTGCAAGCGTGAAACATTTAACAACCTACTTTGTTTTTTCTCAGATTGCATGCCTTATTATTCTTCGCATACTGTTTACTGAGTTAGAAGTACATTTAAATGTTGCAAAAATTTTACTTGCACCCAACATCACAAAAAAGGCCTTATAAATTATTATTATAAAAAAAAATTAGTTGCTACTGTATTATTCTCCTTTCCTCATTCCTTCCCATATTTTTAATTTGTGGAAAAGCAGGAGATGTGTTCTTGTGAAGGTATGCAAAATTATTACAATGAAGTCATGAAAAAGAGAGCTGCTTTTCTTCTTCTTAATATACAAAAGCAGATGCTGACAGAAGATGATGTGGAGTCAGTCATTCATCACTTCCATCTTTCATCTCAGACTCATTAGCTGCAATACCTCCATGAGTAAATTTTTTTTCCACATGAAAAGTGGCACCCAGCATAGCAGGGAATACACATTACTTCAGCTGTCTTAAAAGAACAGTGACAGCAGAGGTAAGAGCTAACAGGATTTGGTATGTCACACACACATTAAACAATCTCTTAGGGCTTACTTGTCATTTAATTCCTGAGCAATCACAAGGTGTTTCAAATGATAATCAATTGCTTTTTCATAGTCTTGAAGTAAAGTGTATGTGTTCCCAAGGCTGTAGCAGGCTTGCGCTTCCACAGCTCTGTCTTTCAGCTGTCGAGCCAGCTGGAGTGTCCTCCTGAAAGAAAGGGTTAGTCACCTCAAAAAATCACTGCAAAGAGAAGTTTATAGAAGTATACTTGTGCAACTAAAAAAAGATATTTATACAAATTAGGACACCAGGCTGGCAAATGGGCTGCTAGTCAATTACTATCATGTACACTTTTACAAGATTTTGTCTGTCTTCCACTCCCCTCCACAGCAACCTATTTCCATTTACTTTACTAGATCAGACTGATACCATAAACAGCATCTTCTAATTTCAATTTATTGCTTCATCAATAATTTTTAGCACTTTCCTGACAGTTATGCACTTGAAACAGCTTGGTATATTGTTTATTCTCCACATCAACATGACCAAGACAGACCTGAAACTGCCAAGCCAGCCTGCTACTGCTGGGCAAGAAGAATGCGAGTGCTAAGAGGAATCTGCTCAGTACTGAAGCTTTTTCCCCTTTCAAAAAGAACAGGTAGCCTCTGAAATTCATGTAAGACTTAGCCTGTTTCTTCATCAAGCTTGTATTTTCCCAAGTTACAGTGGCCACTGCTTAGTGGTGCAGAGATCAAGAAAAGAAAATACAGACTAGGTACATAAAATGCTGATGTGCACCACCATCAGCCTGACAGCTCCCCATCTTGGGTATACTGAAGTTACATCATTTCAGAACTTACTAAGAGCTAAGACAGTAATGCTTGATTCTAGAATAAAGGGAATAAATGCCTATCTACAGAAAGGTGGCTATCTACAGCACTGAGAAGAATCTATTCGAAGTAATAAAAAGTGAAGGAAAAAAAAAAAATTAATGCTGCCCCTCCCTTAAAAGAACCATAAGAATTAAACAACTACGGAAAAACATTATCTTTTCCTAAAAAAAATTCAGCCCTCCTCTAAGGATATGTTGGAGGTATATGCAACTCTACAGTGAACTAAAGTACCAAACACAACAGAAGTAAACTGTACAAGAAGAGGTATAAATTCTATTTCTAAGCAGTCAACTAACTTGTAGTATTCTGAAGCAGTTTCAAATTCACCCAGGAAGATGTAGGCGTTTCCAAGATTGCTGTACGCTCTTCTTTCCGCTGATCTATCGCCAAACTCTTTTGCAATTAGGAGACGCTTAAAAAAAACATGCAATAATTGCATTATTCGCTCTATGTTGTATTTTCTAACACATTTGCATACAGAAATGCACACTCATAGTTTTCCTACCAAGCATCTATATTTTTCTTCAGGCCACAGTGCTTGAGAAGAACAGCCAAACTTGAAGCTATACCATAAAGATTTAACGCTTGCATTGGAAAACTCACAACAAGATCCAGCACAAGACATGTCCTAGAACAGAATCCCTTCCTAGCACATTGCTGTACCTGTTCATGGGCTAAAACCGCACTCCTGAAGTTGCCCAGAAGATAGTGTGTGTTTCCCAGGTTTCCAAAGGCGCGTCCTTGTGCTGCTCTATCACCCAGCTCTGTTACTATTGACAGGTTTTCCCTGTTTCAGGGGAAAGGAGAAGGAGAAGAATAGTGACTTTTAAACAGGGGTTTTTTTAACCCTCACAGTAATTTTTTTTTTTTTTAATCTTTCCATCAATATAAAGGAAAAGGTCTATTTAATCTGGTCTGTATTCTACTTTGGCTTATTTTAATGGCCTTTATGCAGCCATAAATCTTTCACTGAGTAGGAAACATTCCCTGAACTTAACTGTATCTTTTCTCAAGATGGTTTGCTCGCTTCTAATTGCTGAGCTACCATAGATACAAATATACCAAGATACTATCATTGACTCAGTCTGGTTTGAAGAATACTGCTGGATTCTAACATAAGGGAAGGACTTACCAGGTAGTAAGAGGTATGCTAAAAATAAGGGTATAACAAGAAAATAGTGCACTCCCCAGTTTAAAAGGGAAAAAACTCACAGGTACCACTGTTCTGAACAGAAGCATGTCACAGTCAGTTCATGACTCCACAACTCTGCCATTACTCTAATGGTAGATTATCACATCCTCTCAATCCCCAACATTTAAAGCTACTACTTACTCATAATAAGTTGCAGCTTTCTGTAAAGCATTTTTCACATCATCTGGAAGTTCCCCTGGATCATGAGTCCCAACACTGGCTACATTTTTCCCTTTGGAGTGATATACATTTCCCAGATTATACAGTGCTCTTGCTTCTCCAACCTAAACCAAAAGCAAAAGGCAGCATTACAATTTTGTGCTTCAGTCTTCCATCACAACAACTAATAGTACAACCCACAGATGGGAAAAGAAGTTTGTTAACTCGTTGTCAAAACATGCTCTGTCCATTCTGAACTTGTTCTTGACATCTACCTTACTCTCACTCAGTCACATCGCTTCCTTTTGAGATGCCATACACATAATAATTCTTGAGGCCAATTATAATTAAAAATTAAATAAATCAATTAATCAAACAAACAAAAAAACCAAACACCAACCCTAAACAAAAAAACACCACCACAAAATGGGATAATATTTGTTATCCTAGATCTATAACCGTCCAGGTGCAAACAACTATCTTGCAAGTAACAGATTCTTACTGTCTTGAAGAAATAATTCAACATGCAGTATTTACTTCCTTCTGAAAGATGGCACACATTACCAGTACAACGGAGTTCACTAGCATGTGTTAGCAGTTTACTTCCTGGTGCCTGAGCAATTCTTACCTTATCATTTAGCTCTCTGGAAATATCCAGATGTCTCTGACAACAAACAATAGCTTCTTCAAAATTCCCAAGTACCTTTAAGGTGTTGCCCAGATTCCCACTAGCTTTAGCTTCACCCAGCAGATCTCCAATTGTTCTAGAATTGCACAAATAAAGCACCCAGTGAAAAATAGTGTACAATTTGAAACCAAGATAATCAATATATAGTAGACAATTAGAAGAAAAAAAAAATATTAAAACCATGCAAATGTGTATGTATTCAATTTTATATCTAAACTGCACTCACATAAACTTTGTTCAGTCTGTGGTTACAGACAGTTTCATTTTGTTGGTGCTGTCTGTGCAACAGCTAGTTCATGGCATTTAACTAGATTCATCTACATACCATTAAAATTATTTTATTTTCAGAAGAAAATAAAGAGAATTTTTTAATGGTTATGTAAAAGGCAGTCCAAGCATCAGAATGAGAGGTTTAACTACTGCTGCATTTTACTGGACTGTCATAGTCAAACATTATTTCCAAGACATAATGAATGGCCTCCTAGAAAGATCTGAGGTAATGCCACATTCCTAGATTCTAAATGAGACTTAAGTCAAAAGACTGCCACTGAACCACTGAGATTGTGATACTTTGAGAATAACACAAAAAGACAAGTTCCCACAAGGTTACACCGCTTGAGCAGGTTAAGGCAGGGAGAATACTATATATGTGCCTAAATTGAGGTCAAATGCATTAAGTGCCTCTGTCTTCTACTGGATGTATACCCAGGCATTAAAGATCAGATGCATAAATGGCATGTGCAAAGTATAGTGGTTTTAGATTTCACAGTATTATATTTTACACAGAGAAACATGAGTTCTGCCTAGTAAACAAGAGAGCCAGGCGGACTGACTGTTAGAAAACAGGAAAGGGTGAAGGAAGGGTGGATTTAAAGAAGCCATAATTATCCACAAACCTGGCAAGGTCTCAGTCAGTACTAGGATTATTGTGCTAGACCAAGTATTAGCTCCAGGTTAAAGGGCAATCAAGCTACCTACCAGAACTCCTGGCCCTCTGCTGTCACCACATTTCCTCACTGAGAATATTAACAGTAGGGTTTGCTAGAAAAATGAACAGCCAACTGCTCATCTCTACAAGAATGGGATGACATGGAGAACACAGTTAAAGAAAGACACAAGATTACCTTGCAAGAGTTAAATCGTGGTGATGGTATTCCAAGGCCTTTGCATATTCATGCAAGTAGAAATAGGCATTGCCTAACTGGCTGTAAATAGCACTGAGTGTTTTTAAATCTTCAGTTCCAACCTGAACAGCTGCTTCAAAGAAAGACACACCAGCTCGGCAATCTCCGGCTTTACACAGGCGCTCACCTTCCAAAGCCAGCTCCAGACAGGAAGCCTCCATCCTGTGCAACAAAAGCAAAAAGAAACATGGTCACTCTAAATGCAGAACTTAGTCCAGTAACCAGAGTTCTGAAACGGTTATTTTACTCAGGGGGGTCTCCATTTGTTTAGGACAGGGACTTGGCACCACAGGACAAGCAATGAGTTTTGTACCATAATATTACTGAAACTAATGCTGAAATGGAAAACACAACTTCAAAGATGGTGAGCAAACATAACATTAGAACAAACAGCTTCACCATTATTTTTTTTTTATTCTTTTAAGTCTCCGGAGGAAATCCAGACAGTCTTGTCCATATATAGCACCTGCAGGATTCAAAAATGCAGTTTTCACCATCTACGTAATCTCAGAGAAGTGACCTAGAAAACAAGCTATTATTGGCAAATACCAGTTTTGACAAACATAAGCTCTTTTATTTTTAGGCTCATATCATAGTTACCTGCAAAATGTTCCAACAATACAAATTCAATCTTTCCTGTGTATCAAAGACCATGACTATTTTTCCCTTGTTGTTTCCTATGTAATTCAGTACTCCTTGGCACCTCATCATTTCCTATAGTGGCACTGCTATGAAAATTCTCCGAGTGTAAAGAAAAAAGATCTACACTGAATTAACAACAAAAATGTATGTCAAAGGCAAGTTACTTAACTGAAATGCCATCATTCAGGACTCCATGGAATATTTTTTTATTACTGTAAGCAAATAATTGTGTAGATAGAAAATACAGCAAGCCGTAAAGAAGGGAGTTGTGAATTAATTTATAGAATTTGTAGAAGATTACCTTTTAAATAATAAGCGAAGCAGCTGTTACAGAACTGCAGCTGCCAAAACACATTCATATGTGGTCTTGCTACTGGGAATTTAGGTGTGCAAAAGGTAACATTTCACTAAGTGTTAATGATTATATACAAACATTTCCTAATGCGAGGGAGGTGAGCAAGAGAGAAGAATGAGAAGACAACTTCAGGTCTTCATCTTGAAGCACATTTTCAAGATACTTGCATTTTTAAAAGCTCACAAACCTGTCATCATTCTACTTTCACAACACGTTTTAAAAAAGGAAATTCAGTCAAAGCTTTTCTGTAAGTGTTCAAAAACAGTGCGCAAATACTGCCAAAAAGGGGACATCAACTTTGTAAATCTGTCCATTGTTTTGAATTTTTCTTCTTTCTTTCAAGTGATTTATAGAGTACATATCAGGGCTTGCACTCCAAACCAGAACATTTGGAGTAGTTAAAGATTCCCTTGTTATGACATGAGTTGATATTTACCTGCTTGTAAGAATAAAACACTTAGAATTCTATTCCTAAAACTGTTTCCCTTTGTACACATATATCAGTAATAGCAACAATCAAATGTTGACTTTTCCAAAAGCTTTTTTAATGGCAACACCAGAAAACAGCTGTTTTGACAAGACATAGTGCTAGATATTTAACCTACCTGCACTGTTTACATTTCATTATTTTCTAATTTGGAAAAAACTAGGTTATATGACAGTCTAATCTGAATTAGAAGGAAATATTTTGGAAATATCCAATGACTTTCAAGAGAACTAGAAGATTCTGGATCATAAATAAAATAAGTTACCAACACAACATCGTACCATACCTGCTGGTCTTCGACATTCCACAACTTAAGCACAACGAGATGGCAGACATATTTAACTTTTTTAACTAAAACCATGTGGTAGCAGTTGGAGATGCAGACAGCAACTGAGAAGTCAGGCATGAAGTTCTTCCCAGGCCCAACTTCTCATGTTGGATATCCATAACACACACAGTATTTTTAGGTTTGGAAGCTCTTCTCAGAGAAGTGAAAGCATTCCTCTTTGCTAGAACACACAACCTGGGTTTTGTTACACTGTGCATGTGTTGAACGTCAGACACAAAAAGGCAGAAATGATTAAGTACAGTTAAGTACAAGGCAGAAATGATTACACCATCAGCAACTGAAGGTTTAAGACTTAAAACACATCATTGGCTAATCGTAATCCTATCAGAAGAGGTCCTCTCCGGGCACCTCATGTTAACTGACATGTCCAATTAAAGTGATGGCTAGAAAATATGGTGCTCCTTAGTGTGAAGGATTTAGACCATTACGCAATCACATTCTTTAGATTTTTAGCTTGAACAGCTAAAAAGAGTAGTGCTTTCAGCAAAATCTGTACATGACATAATAGTCAAAATGTTATACTGAACTCTGGTTCTGTAAGAAAATTTGTCCCATTGAGAAAAAAGTCATGCTTGGATTTGCAACTGTGATACATCAGCCACCTATCAATGAAATAAAGGCATAGTTTAAAAAGGTACAAAGACAGTATCAGAGAATGCTATGGACTGGTAATTTTCCCAGTATACTGCATTCAACTAATTTTACACTGCACCAAAGACTGACAAATGCCATGGCAGCATTACCCTTTCATCAAGGAACACAAAACAATATTTGACTTTGCAAACCTAGAAATAATATAGCTTACAAAAATCAAAGATTTGACTTCTCAAACAGAACATAATTGTCTAGGAGGGCTTATACCCAGGCTGATGAAAATTATTACAGTGTTTAATTCAACCAGAACTACAGGAAGTAAATGAGAATGGGAATTAGGAACTGTTTGCATAAAAAAAAAAATCCAACTATTTAACACAAGTCAAGCACAACTCTAGGAGGGTTGTGTTAATAGGTTGCCAGAATCCATACAACTAGTTAAAGCTAAGATTCCATTTGGATCCACTCTTACTGACCTTCTACAATTCCAAAGTCTAAATAAGCCATAAAAAAAAATTACGAAGAAAACAAGATATTTATTTCCAGTTGCATGTATCCTATATTAGTATTTTATTCACATTATGGAAGACCTGTGAAATCATTCAGTTATTTTAAAAGTTTTCAGGGTTATCCATCAAGTATCAAAACTGGACTCAAAAGAGGTTTGGGTTTTAGGGTTTTTTCTTCCATTATTTGTGAAGTCATTTCTGTTATGAAAATTAACCTTTTTTTTTTTTTCTCCCTAAGATTTACTTAGGTCTTCTCCAGTCTTAAAACCAACACCTCTTTGGAACATTTAAACTACCCCTACTAATAGTTAAACACCACACTGTCAGACTGGACTGTGCTAGGTTATCAATATTTTAGGAAGTCATTAAATAGTTACACGGAGAATATGAAATTACTCCCTCTGTTCCCAGAGCTGAATTGAATTACTTATTTATTCAACACCCAATGGCTAAACAAAAGATACATTGAATCTGCAGAGTCGAGAAGAGAACAAGGCCCATTCATCTGTGCACTTGTAATGAAATTCTGTTCCTGCTAAACTGGGTAATGTTCTTCCAGATATTACGATGGAAATACTCACATAGGGCTTCATTTTGTTATTCTGTTTGTAGTTGCCTGGACCTGTTCTCTGAAAGGTTGGCATCTCCTGAATAATTTCTCATTTGTAAAACTACCTCATCCTTATCTGTCCCTCTAAGCTTCTCATCTCACCTGGCTCCCTTTCCTCTTTTCTTCCCTCTGCCTATGATAGATGTAACATACTTTGAGACTAAACAAGAAAATCCTATTATATCTCTCCAACTCAGATGAACAAATTTCTTGATACCACACTAACAAAGATCCTATGCTATTCCCAACTCCTACCCTTAGTCCTGGTTTCTGTACATATCGCAGAAGCATACCACACTGACCCCTATGAACACCTTAACTACACCTCCACTGCAACACTGTCTTTAATCAAACCAGGTTTGACAGGAGACTTAGAAACAAAACAACACACAAGCATCACATGCATACAACAAACACAGCTGAACTGGGCTTTTTTTTTTTCGTCTAGTCAAGATAAAAACAATTACAAGTTTCTTGTGCATGCATTTAGCAGGCCAAGACAAGTAAGTTCTACAAACGGTTACTCTATAGATGACTTATTAGCCCCATTTTTTAACTTCAGCATTTTCAGTCACTAAACAACATAAAAAAAAAAACTTCCCAGCTTCCCCCCACCAGCATAAGCATTTTTATGGCTGCTAAAGTGACAGTGGTCAACTACAGTGGGGAGAAACAGCTTCCACAGTATGAAACAGCTTCATAATAAAGCCTTTCCTTAGGAGTGCGCCACTGACTTCTTTTTAAAGTCAGTTCTATTGGAATACCAGAAAGAAGGGAAAAGCAGTCAAACCCAAACGAGCCTGGGACATGACCAGTAGGTAAAAAAAAAATTACAAATACATAAGTAATATCCCCCCTCCCCCCAGTTATTTATGACCTATTCTTTCCTGCATTAAATTTTAAACTACAACCAAGCACAATCTTTCCAAATTATAGCTATTAAATTAAATCATCATAAAATTCCAGTTCAATATACTGAATGGATTTGCAGCTCCCCTAAGTTTTAGAAAAGTTTTGCATTTTTTAAGAAATTAAAAGGAATATGCCTCTATGTTTTTTAAATATTCACCTGATCACAGTTCTTATGGAAAGGTTTAATAAGGCCATTAACGATACTGTTAATCAGTATCATTCAAGCCTGTACTGAAATAGAGGACAAAGCAGTAAGATGTTTTGCCCTGACTGTGCTTGCCAATTTTTCTGCAGTTATTTTTGGCTTGTCAGTTTAAATCAGACAATTGGTTGTGCAGCTTTCCTCCACCATTTACTTCTATAATAGTACCCTGAACAGCTCCTGCTTTTATTAAAGGGTGAGCAAGGATCTCCTGTAGTCGCCTGGGGAGGATCAAGAGCATCAGCAACAGCAAAGATAAACATGGTACAGGAATGCTGGAATTTAGATACATTCAAGATACACTGAGCACAGAGAAAATAACATGCTCACACACTTTGGCATTTCTGCTCTCAAAGCCACCATATAAAGATTTCAGGAAAATAAAGAGAGCAGAGACTTTAATTGCTAATATCCTTCCTGACTACGAAAAAGCTTCTCCTGCTGACTGCACTGCTAACCATAACTGTACTTCTGCGCAACAGAAGAGAGGACCAGTCTAACAGCAATCTAACACTGTTAAAATGTTTTCAGAATTAATTTTAAGCTGCCACATGTACTGCCTTTCAAATAAGACTAGTGCTTAGTTCCTGTTAGCTAGCAAGCACAAGGCCTCCAAAGCCAGGATGACTGGGATAGAGGGGAACAGAAAACAAGAATCACGTTTTTCATTGTTCTTAGAACAATCATGCCACTGTCCCAGTGTCCCTTCCTACTGAATGAGCTGCAAGATTTACCATTCCAAACACCAGCCATCCAAATACCATGCACTACACAATGCTTCTGTTGTTCAGGCTCATTAGAGCGAATCTGAAGTGCTAACATGTCCTCCCACGCCTGTAAATGGAATTCCAGAAAAAAAAGGGTAAAAGCTTTCAGAAGAGAAATCACATAATCCTCTTGACTTGCAGCAACAGTACTTTTTTAGACCAATATATCAAATCAGTTTCTATCTATCAATCTCAATTTCTTTATCTTAAGCAAGGAAAACACTGCTGTAGCTGATGGTGCACCTAAAAATTCATTGTTCACAGAAGTAATAATGGGACAAGTACAGAGAACTTGAGCACATAAAATTCAACAACTGGCAAATGCAGCTCAGAAGCTAAAAGGAGAGAGAGCTGCTATTACCATGCAGGAATCATACCTCATGTCATTTCATCAGAAATAGAAAGAAATACAGACAATAGTGTCATTCTGCAACTACACACAGTTCCAACACTATATAACCATGTAATTATGCTAATATAATCTATTATATTACAAAACTAATTTTCACAGTTCTAAATCCAAGAAAAAAAAAGTTATTCTAGCTTTCAGTTTCAATAACATTAGCAACAGAAATACTAAACTATTTGATGCAAGTTGTTTAGTTTTCTATTATAAACTACATTTACTCATCCATACTAAAATTAATAGTCTTACCTGTAACGAACATGAAAAGAACGATCTTCACGCATGCTTATCAAAACATTACTTTCCTCCATTGAGTTGCATTATCAGTCGAGAAAATATTAATGTTCTGTAGTAGGGTAAGTACTTTACTATGGAGAACTGTTTTCAGAACACCATTCCAGTTAGTACATTAAGAAGTTGGAGTAAAGATATCCTAAGCTCCTGCTGAAAAACTCTTCTTTATTAGTAAGGTAACGAGGTCACTGTCAGACACATCTTAAACCTTCAGAAATGTGTTCCGAGTTCTTTCATCTGTGGCCCTTTAAGCTCCATTCAGCTGTGTTTCTGCAAAGGGAACACAAGATGCTTGGCTTGAAGTCTCATAGTCAGTTAATAACTCATAATCATTTGCAGCTGATGTAAAAGCATAACACTGCTCCTACCAAGCAAGAAGTGTCAATCAAGAACTTGAAGCCAGAGCCAAAGCCTTCTACATATAGATATCAATTCCTGTAAGCAAGCAAGAAAGCAAAAAGGATTTAACAAAAACAACGCTTTCTCTTCAACAAACTCTCTTGGAAACTTTGAGTAATTTACCCTTGTTGGTATTCTTTGGCCTCCTGACATTCTAAGCGAGAATTTTAAAGAGCAAAAGCTACAGAATGAAAGGCATAACATAAAATAAATCACAAACTGCTTTACATATAAACAGTACTGCTTAAGCCTCAATAGCTAACTGAACTCCCACAGTAGTCAGAACTGGCTGGCACTATCCTATATGGAGATAATCAGTTCTGGAGATCATCCCACCCAGAACATCAGGAGCACAGAAGTAAGGACAGGTTTAAGCTCCATTCCCCTTTCCCCTCCCCACTCCCAAAAATAGAGGGGGAGATTTGGGAGTTTGGGGATTTTTTTACACTGGCTTCACCTTCAAAGTTGCTGCAGCACTGTCATATGAGCTCCAGAGTCTGCTCCAAAAGGACTGCAGCAGCCAGCACCTAAACATCAGACATGTTTAGGCTGTCAGGGAAAAGATGAACAGAAAAGAAACTCCGTGTTCAAAAGTTTTCCCACTTTTAAAGATATTTTCAGTAGAGGAGATGACATATTTATTGCTCAGTACTAATATTACCTTCCCTTGTTAGTAAACCTATACTTGAGTAATTCACAAATGCATGTTCCATCTGGAGACACCAAATGTCAAAAGAACAGAGCTCAGATTTAAAGCTATCACCAGAAGAAAACAACCCTCTATTTTTACTTGTCAATATATGCCATGCCTTTCCTCTTATGAGTTTGATCAAGTATCAGCAGTGAAGTCTCATTCTTCCCATCATGCTCTACCCTGACAGCACCTCTCAAACAGACCATCCACATTCTCCCTGGTAAACAACTACTTTGCCCTTCCATGCTCATCATTAGAATTATGTGGCATCAACAAGTGGGTGTGGGTATATTTTTGCAATTACCAAGTGTGACACATGCAGCTTACAATCCCATTGTAGCCTACACACTGGGAGGACTGTGTGACAGGTATTTACTCTCTGGAAGCTTGTCCAAACATCAAATTAGATAACTCACACAAGCAGGGAGCTCGGAGCCACTCCATCTACAGCAATCATCCACCAGCACTCCTGCTGCTCAGCAAATGCAAGGAATTCAAATTTCTCTTCCACACAGATGCACTCATGCAAATTGCTAAATGCCACAAACTAAAAAGCGTGTACTTTAGCAATTGCCATGGATTATGAAACAAATTACTGTGGTAATTTGTGTATTTATCCTGTAATTGTTTTTAATTGAATAACTTATTTTAAGAAGTTTTTTTAAAAAAATAAAAAGCCTAATTTAATAAAAAAAGGTTCTATTTAAAAATACATCAGAATGCCTGCATTTACTTAAGTACCAGTTATTTTTTGCAGAAAATTTCATATCAGCTGTTTATAACTTCATTTATCTGAGCCAGGCTTCTGCGCTCATACTTGGCCTCACCCTCTGACTGATGCCACCACCTCCCACCAGCTAGAATCACTGCTCCTGTTTTCTTCCCTCCTTGCTGGCAATATGGCACATTCCTGGTCTCAGAAAGGTGATACGGACACACCCAAGTTGGTCAACGCATCACAATCATAGATCCAACAAAAACTACCAGGTCTGTTCCTCCTACTTCACTTCCTTCCCCTGTAACTCATTAGGATGTCAAATTATGCATTTACCAAACAGGTAATCAGTAAGCAAACTTAAAACACTAATTACAGTGGTGGATTCAAAACTCAGAGGTGGAAATCAATGAACAATTCCACAGATACCATCTCTCAGGTGTAAACTGGCCTTTGGAGGATTATCTTATAGCAAACTAAGCACCTTGCTCTTGCAACTGATGTACAGTAAGTATACAGATTCTCTCTGTAACCAAGCTTTTCCTGAACTGGAGATCAATATGGAATTGACTCAGAGGACACAGTACTTCAGCAGAAAAGCCCAGTGGATCAGTGAAAAATCAGAAGTTCTACTCTATTGGCATGCATAACAGCAAAATGGGCTTTCTCCTGAACTGCCATTTTTCATTAATATTTCACGCAGCATGAAAAAAAGCACTTGCTGCTTACTAGGAAAGAATCTGCTTTAATGCAAAGCAGCTGTTTTACATTTACTCTCTTAACACCTCTAAGCAATACGAAATCCGTACCCATGTCGAGAGAGCTGCCTTTCAAGAAAGCAAAAAATAGAAAACTGAAGCTGTATATACAACTTGAAAATGCATGATTTTACTATTTCAGCTGTCAAACGCTGCAACAGTCCTAGCTTTACTGTAACTTCAAAATAGTGGAGAAAAAAGCACATGGAGAAAATTGAACTGGTATTACTAATTACACAGCAGAATGACACCAAAACCAATCCACCACCTCCCAAAAAAATAAAACAAGGCAGAGGTTAGGCAATTCAATGTGACACCCAGCTTATATACCCCACAATAGACAAATCATATGCTTTATCAACTCTTTTTTAGGAGAATATGGCAAGCCATTGCTATATATATATATATATACACACACACCCAGGCTATAAGCAGCTAAAGGATCTTCAATCAAACTATTAGCAAAAAGATAACTTTGACTCCAACCAATGCTTTATCTAAAAAAAAAAAAAAAAAAAAACACAAAAAAAACCACTCCGTATTTACCACTCTTAAAAAGTCACTTTTCATTCTTTTCTATTAAACCACAGATTTCTTTAGAAGCTTTACTGATAAAGAAGCTTCGGGTTTGCATCAAATGAGGTTTTATGTCATTTCCTTAGTAAGTTCTATGAATCTATTTCTAACATAATTCTCTAAAACTAAAATTCTGCTTAGAATTTATTTTTTTGTAAAAATTTGACAATGAAATAAAAAAATCATGGTAAAATACCAATGCTACCTACTGAAAGAAATCCCACACAAGAGTGCTTTAAGAAGTGAAACCTCATCATGCTTGCACTTTTTCAGCATTTTTCATAAAATCATTATCAGTGTTCTCAGAAAAGGAACTAAGCCCCAATGGCTGATACTCAAAGAAGGTACATGTCAGCCTTCCCTTAACATTACTGACCTGAATCAGTAATGCATATGCTAAGACCTGAATGAGTCTCACTCCCACTGAAATTACAGAAGAAACCAGGAGTTCTCCATCTTCAGTTCCAATCAGTGTGTTTCGAGACCCTGACAGCAATAAAACGAGCTGTAATTTCTTTCTCAGAAGCCTGTTACGCAAGTTAATTGTCCTAGATCTTACAACTGCCAGACAAGCATTTCACGTTTTAAGGCATCTCCCATTCAGAAAAGATTTGACTACTACAAAGGATTTTATCACAATGGTAAATAATCACTTTAATCAGTTTGCAATTCTTATTTAGGCTGAACACCTGTGGTAGATGCCTTCATATTAGCTTTTGATAGAATACAGTATTTCACACAAGTGAAAATGAATTGACAAGCCACAGAAAACCAATACTGCTCTTTATCAGCAGTATATAAAACCAATAAACACAATACAGTTGCGGAGGGAGATGTTTTTTTCCCCTGCACCTCCTTAAAATAGTATATTTCTGCTGCTTCACTGGCTCCTTCCCACAGTCCAATACCTTCCTTTCTGGAGTTTGTCAGATAATGAGAAGTATTACTTTGCTTACCTACAGTTTCATGGCTGACATACACTGATGGGCCACTTGAGGACTGACAAACAGAGTATCTAACAGCTCATTCTTTCTGCCTATCCCTACAGGAGACAACCAAGTAACGCTTTCTCTACCCATCTGCTATTTTGCACAAAGCTATATGAATGGAGCATCTGCCAAATGAAATCATCACTGACTGACAGATTCAAAAGCTATTAGAGGAAAATACACACAAAGGTAGACCAATTGCACTAACTGTATTTCCTCTAAAGAAACGAAACAACTAAAAAGATTCACTGTTTCAAGATTATGGCAAGTTTTCCAATGGGGAACTGAGACTAAATTTCTTTTTAGGAAGAGGCTATAGTATGGGCAGAAAAAAAAAGGAAAAAAGAAGCTTGAACAGAATTGTGTAAAAGCAAAACAGAACTTTGCATGCCCAGTGGAGAAAGAGAAAGGTTAACCAGCAACAAAAATACACTGACAGATCTATTACTGAAATATAGATATCAGCTTGGTTCCAGGCCTTCAAAATATGAAACAGAATATAAACACAAACAGTACAACCAGAAACACTCAGAACGAGACAAGCCATACTTTTAGTCTTCAATGCAGTCCAAAAAAGGGGTTCTTTTTAAATTTCCCATAATTGGAAATCTGGGGTAAACAGCAGCATCACTGGCATTTCTGTAGTTATACGTATTTCTCTGTGGACAAACCTTAAGGTAATGCTGTGCCACACTGGGAAAAAACTATTTTTGCCAAACCTTGAGGACAGTACAAGTGACTAGTCATGACAGTAGATTATGCAGATATCAGAAACACGGCACTAAGACCAGTGTAGTTACTACTGGAAACTTAATTTTAAACTACTCTCTGCACCACTTTTGCAAGAACTTCAACAGCACACAGAACCCACCTTCAATGCTGAAGTGAATTTGAGTTTTTATTCAGAATCACTGCTGATGTGGAGCAATACCTGCTCTGAATTACTGCCTTGTTCTCCACATGGATTTATATATGGAGCAGAATAAACACTTTTTCACAGAATCACAGAATAAACCTTCTTTTAAAGAACTGGCTTAGCAGCATACAATACAAGCAGCACACAAGCATACTTTCCAACATACAATCCAAGTGCAGCTTACATTAGACATGAACAGGTTGCATCTAAAGGACAGAACAGGAAAATTGAGGTTTGTAAACAACTACCTCAGATGCTCCTCCAACGTGCGAGTCTGATAAAGCAGATTCTGCAGAGCTTGTAATCACTATACAGCATGGGAAAGACCCAGCCTAACACATCCTATACTATCAGTCTCATCAAACAAGCTGCAAATAAATTAATACCACTATCTAATGTTCTTGATTCAGATGCTTCCTCTTCCACACCAATTATATTTACCATGCTGACTTATAAATATGTGCCAGTATGAAACTAAGACATTACTGAAGATTGCAGACAACTCTAAAACAAGGGTAGGGGTGGGTACTGTATTGGCTTTGGGCCACATGTGATGTTCCTTCATCAAAATAGGAATCCTACCAACCACTGCTCTGCAAGTCTGGAATTTCACTTATAGCATACTAATAGAAAAAGAAACATGAAGTTTCCTCTCCTCTCCTCAAATCATGCAGACAGGACTGTCTTTTGCATATGAAACCAATGTACAGCTAACTACCTTTTATGAATCAAAAGAACAGAATTACTACAGCAAGGTATTGAAAGTTGATTCCATTATCTATGAAACTATTTCATCTCCCTTCTTGGCCAGTTAATGCCCATGACTTAATTACTTCAGTATAACCAGGAGTCTTTCTAAACAGTCAACAGAAGCACAGAGGTTATAAAAGAGTAGAAAAACACTACTAATAGGAACCTTCAACACTCATTACATCCATCCCCTCAAAAATTAAGTGCTAAATAAAAATTATGCAACTACATCATTATCTGTCACAAAGTCCCAAGTGATCCAACTGATTCTGTTCTTCACTTCCCTCTTAATATTATTTCTAGCACTACATTTACGCAAATGGAAGAAATGGCTTTTTGTCCAAGTGTTTTAATTTATTCACCAATTTTCTTTACTTGTCACCAGAAAGACGGCAGGAGAATCCCCCCAGTGACAAAAGAGCACAAGTAGGCCAGAACAGCCTAAAGTAGGACTGTAAAAGAATTGCATTGAAAATAAACAACTATATCAAAGTAACAGAAATATTGCATAAAAACCCACAGCTAGTTCACAAGCTTAAACACTTAATTATAAACCATAATAGTTTATTAATTTCTATTTATATTTTTAAAATAAGTTTTTAAAAGATCCTAGCAAGGAAATCCTTCTAAACTGGGAGATGATTTTAGAAAACAAAAAACAATAGGTGGCAACAAATTCTGGTCAAAACAAAGTAAGGATCAGCATCCACAACTGAAAGTGAAAGCATCACTGGAATTCAACACTTAAGGAACAGAGACCAACATTTTTTATTTAATTGCTCAACATGGTCCTGAGTTACAACAAGCACAGTAACAGCCGAGATACTTATCATGCTATTTCTAAAAATGCTGGCTCTTCATGGTTTCCTTCAGTTCTTTGGTTACTTAAACCACATGAATCCTGTTGATGGGGGGCGATACAGGTGAGAGAATGTTTGCCTCCTCTGTGCCCTTTCACTTAGGTTAATTCCTCTTGATTCTCCCTCCACTCACATCTCTCTTTGGCACAGCAGACTAGATAACCTGGTTTATACAACACTGGGTTAAAGGCAAACAAAAGCCTAGGAGCATTTCATATGGGCTTTTAAGTAATGCTAAAAATCTGTAACATAGAAGCCTCTTAAACTCTGTGTACCCTTTTGTTCATCCTTCCCTCCTACTGCTAGAGAGTTGTGCAAACACCTCCTTTAACACATTACCAAGAATTTTTTTCAGTATTACCCCCAATCACCAACCTTGAAACACAAGAAGACCTAATGACACAAGTTATATCTGCCAGATGTTAAAAAAAAACCCTATTCCAAACTACCATGACAACTGATTGCAGAAGCATCTTCATTCCCTGAGTCAGAAACCAGCTTGCCTGCATTCTGACAGGTTATTTTCATTTCCTTTCATGAGAAACACCAATCAGCAGATAAAAACCTGCATAAACACTATGCAACAAGAGAAATGCATATCATACCAAAAACTAAACAAAATTAACACTTTCCATTAAGGAACATTCAAATTGCTGGCCAGAACCTGGTATTTCTACTTACACTAAACTACGTATTTTCACCCAGCAATCAGATTGAAATGGAAATACATGTCTTAAAATGGAATAGTTAAGAGCAGAAAGAGATGCCAGAAACTTACGAGAATGATGCAATATGTAAAGACAAACAACACACATCCTCATTGCCAGTACATTCAGTCATAGTTCCAGGCCAACTTTATTATCTTTAGTAAATGTGAAGGTGCCCTATTAGGCACAGTGAAGGTATAGTACATGATTGTAAACAAAAATACACTGCTGAAATATCTAGCAATGATGCAGGTCACATAGTGACTTAAGGTCTTAGAAACTACCATAGACAAAACCAGATAGCTAGCACACATCATTACACTGAGTAAAACAAAGAAGCATCAAATGTATATATTAGACAGATAGCAGTGTTCAGTGAGGCAAAAGCAGACCTGTCAATGCCTCTATCGCAGAGTATCTTTCCAGAATAAAACATCCTTTTCCTAAGAAACTTGGTATTTAGCTAGAAGTCAGCTGGCTACTTAATGTACATAATTACTGTCTACTGCACAAGTTAAAAAACTGGGTGTAGCTAACAGAAGTAATCACACACATCTTTATTATAAGGATATTTCTGCAGACAGTTTATGTAAGCTATTTAAATCCTTAAGTAAGGCAGTCCCACACTACAACAAAATAAGAAAGGAAGAGAACACAAAATGCCAGAAAAAAATATAACTAATATCCCCAAAATAAACCTCACCAGCCAACTGAAAACTAATTCAAAATACACAAGGTTAAGATTTCAAATACAAGAAGACAGTAGAATAACATCCTCCTTTTGCCTTAAGAGCAAAGTCAGAATAGCTTGTATTTTTTCACATATTCCATACACCAAGGCATTAAGATTCCTTAATTTTAATTTTTTTTTTAATTCAGAACAAGTTCCAAGTTTTTACTTTACTGTCATTCATAGACTGAAAACAAATACTATGCTGCCTTCTTTCCTAGCACCCCACAACTGGAGATGAGGTCTGCAATTCTGAAGTGCTTAAATGCCAGAAGAGCGCTCAATGACAGCTCACAGCTAAGTAATAACTTGTGATCCTTTTATTCTTAGCAAAGTTGAAATCATATTACCACAAAAATCAGTGAATATTTTGTTACCAAGTTCTGGACATACATTTGTACATTGCTCCTTCTTCTTATTAGGGACTCAAACATCATCATGCAAATTAACATATACCAGGCCTCTCCCAGCCAACAAGATATTTACTCCAGTACCTTCAGTCTGGGAAATGGAGCATGTTATATGATGTGAAAAAACACCAGGTGGGAAAAGTTCAGCACAAAATGTTGACTATTTACACTTAAGCTGATAGAGCAAGTTGATCACAAATCTCTCCAATAAAATGTTCCTCCTAGCTCAGCTCCTTCCTGGCCTATAACTTTTACTAAAATGATATCCGGGTAAAGTAAAAGATGACAGACAGATTGCACAATCATCTTACAGAGAAAGGGGAAAATTAATCTTAAATTTCCACAAATTTTAAAAAGTAAATAAAAAAAATCTTTAGAATCACCAGTACTAAAACACAACAGCAATTTAAGTGAAGCAATATAGCTGCCATTTTGAATTTCCTATTTTACACCATGATGCTCACTGAGAGATTAAGACATTCAGCATAAAGAACTCGTTACCATTCCAGCAAATTTTTATCCTGTAAGCAGATGTAGGCTCTCATAAAAACTGTAAATGCACTACTGAAATGATCCACGATATATTAATGCCAGCAGCATTGATTGCTTCATCACCCTCGATTCACAAGTATTAACAGCAAGTACTGTATTCCCAATGATGAGTCTACAGCTGGCCAACATACAGCTACCACCTGTGAAAACTGCAGAAGTGTAGGATGAACATGTACTATATAGCGAGAAGAACACGTGTTGGTCTTCCCTTATTATTCACTTCCCATAGACACAGATACAGTTTATTTATGACACATCACCTATGTAGATTTAAGGAAAACAGTATTTGTTGAGATGCCAAGTGGTAAAATGCTTTGCATATTTACTCTAACATTTGGGATGCAGATGCACATCTATTCAGAAGCTAGTCAATAAATTTTCTTTTTTAGTCTGTGTGACGAATACTGAACTGGACTTCATTTTGCTCCACTGCCCCTGATTTATCCACTATATTTACACATTATCACACAAACACAATTGGGCACAATAGCATATCCTGTCCACTAATAAACCATCAACTGCTAGGTAAGGCACAGGCTCCAAACTGATGCATGCAGGGAACATAGTTCCACACAGTATACTAGCAGGGCAATGGTGGGGAAATGTAGCAGTGAAGAAATAAAAAGTATTCAGAGAGGCTTCTTTGTAGAACATGTATGATTTATATTCCAGGTAACTCAGCCACATGTAAGTTTTTCCTTCCTATTCGCAAAAAGTTAACACAAAAGTTTTATTATATGACAAGAATCATAATCTTCAAACACTGCCAAATTTGAGTCCCAAGATGCAGCTTAATGTTATTCATCTGTTCAAGTACTACATATGTTTCAGACCATCTCTTCCCAGTTTTCCACTTCCATTTTTCCTATATTTTACATTCCTAATATTGTGGTCTTCCACAAAATACCTTCCTCCCCTAATCATTTCCACAGCTGACTTGCTGTTAAATGGCTAAACAAAAGGCAAGGGTTTGTTTTCTTCAACTGGTATCTCTCTATTCTTTCATGCTCAGAAATAGTAATAGCAATTACAGCTTAATTTTTCAGAAAGTCTTCAGATCAATACTTCCTCCTTAAACAAACAATTTCATTAAGATGTTAACCTTAAAAACTACTAAACCCAAGATCATAGTTACCAAACCTGGGCAGGAATGACTAAATTGTGGAGAATGAAACTGACCGCACAACTGCTACAAAAAAAATGAATGACAGAAAGAGAAAAATACAAATATCTGTCCTATTAAATCAAAAAAGTAGAAAATTAACAGAAACTAAAAGTGATCCTATTTAAAGCAGAACAGAACAATCCAGATAAACTGTATAAATGAAGAAAAACTCCCCACATGTTCCATAGTTAAAACTATGGACAGATCACATTTATTTTTAGAATAAACCACCCATAGCTTAGTAAAACATTTCCTCTTTAACCAGCAGGGAGCCAGCTGCTCCCTGAATCATACTGTGCATGGGGACCTGAAGAACACTGGTTTAGAAAATTGGTCTGTCATCATTTGTTGACACAAAAAGGCCAAGAAATGCTATTAGAAATAGCTCTAGCAAAATAAGAATAACTCCTCTCATTTGACAAGGTACAAAAGGTAAGACTTTTTTTGAAAATCGTGGTGTTTTCCTCTACAGCATCCCAAAAGAAATAGGTTTTTCTGGTTTCGCAATGCTTTTACTCAACATGTGCAGCAGAATCGGTCAGGCTTGCTGACTCGCAAAAGAAGGTGTAAGCGAAGAAAGAATTGTTCTCTCTAACAAAAAAAAAACAAACCACAAACACAAAAAAAAAAAAAAACACAACAAAAGAACAACCCATAAAATATTAACAATTTAAAGCCAAGTCGCAACAGGAGCACAAGAACAAAATGATATCTACCAATACCTTTTCAAAAATTACCTTGACCTATTAACCAAAGCGGACCTTCTACCTATCTTTAAAACTGATGGAGAGCAGATTTAGATTAGATATTAGGAAGAAATTCTTTACTGGGAGGGTGGTGAGACACTGGCACAGGTTGCACACAGAAGCTGTGCTTGCCCCATCCCTGACAGTGTTTGAGGACAGGCCGGATGCAGCATGGAGTACCTGGTCTAGTGGAAAGTGTTCCTGTCCACACAGCAGAAGGTTGGAACTGCAGGAGCTTTAAGGTCCCCTCCAACCCAAACCATCCTATGATTCTGTGATCAAGTTCTAAAGTTACACTCCAGAAGAGCAGTAGGAATATACAATCCCAAGTAGTTTAAAGACACTTGAGTTTCAAGAACATCTAACTAACAGTATTTTAAATAAAGCAACAGACAATACCCAAACAGGTTTCTTTGAGTCCAGTAACTAAGTTATTGGTGGTCTTAAGTTTCAGTTAAGTTTTGTCTTAGCTTTATATGGAAGTAACTGAAAGTACAAAGTCCTGCCTGCTGAAGAGGGATACATACCTACAGTTCAGAACTCAAGGTAATGATTAATTAGTAAGAAGGAACACTGGTAGAGTGTAATGTATTTTACACAATAAAAATACATTAGCAAAGAATTCACAAGGACTGCACTGTAATGACCTTTTTCCTGATGTTTTCAACACTAATAATATTATGACTTAAACAGAAGGCATAAAGTTTTCAGACTTTAAGTTTAAAGAGGAACTGCAATTTCTTCACTAATCTTTTTGAGATGCAAGACTCTGCATGCTCTCTTAAATTTCTGAGATGGTTGCACAGCTCTCCATAGCAACCCAGGATGCATGTGCCCTGCAGCCTGCTGGCAAAAATCTAACAGGAACAGCACACGAGGCTGAAAAAGCTTCTAAAGCAGTGTATTCACTGCTAAAAGGCCACAACTTAAAGGTGGGTAAAATTTATACCTGCAGTCAGGTCAATAAAGGGATAAAAAAAAAGAATTCCTCATTAACTATGCTCCTCTGTTGAAAAACTGAATAAGCACAAGAAGAGGAGTAACTAGACTAGCAAGACTACAGTCTAGTGAATAAATAGGTTGAGGTGTGGCCACAACATAATGCCTAACTCAAATTCTTACAGAGTTTAGAGCTTCTTCCCTGTACACAGTATGCAGCAGGTCCTTTGGTACCTGCTATATTAACAGACTGTTTTACTCCCCCTTTAAAATTTCATTTACTATTTATCATCCTTATCTATTTTGTTAAGGGTAACACAACTGATAAGAGATATCTGATGCAATGCTCTTTTGCTATCGATTACAGTTCAGAGGCACACGAGCGATTTCGCAGTGCTGTACAGTCAGTAAAAGCTGGTGGGATCGCTATGTCCGGATTTAGCTTCCAAAGGAGCAAGGTCCGCGACTCCCAGAAGCATCACTTCCAGCCACAGCACCGCACTCCACGTACAAACACCAGCTTTCCAAAGCTGACCAAGTTTATTCGCCAACACATCAGGCTGCTCCGAAGCGGCTCGCCGATACAGGCCTCGCAGCCCAGTGAAGCCGGGATTGGAGGAGCTGACGCCAGAACGGGAGTAGACGCTGACAGGCAGCACAACTCGTCGGCGCGCCGACTGCCCGCCACAACCCTTCCCTCCCGGCACCCAGTGACCACGGCGCGACCCCCGCCAGCTCCCGGGCCTGCGCTCACCTGGTGCCGGCACGACCGCTCGCTGAAGAGCTGCCACTGCCCCGCTGCCGGAGCGGCTCCCACAGCGCGGCGGGGAGCGCGGGGCGGTGCCGACCACGCGCAGCCGCTCTTCGAACCCGCCAATCGCCGCTTGGCCGCCCCCACAGGCGGGGCACCCAACAGCTCTGTCCCGCCGGCAGCTGCCCTCTGCGCACAGCCCGCCCCGCCGCCGGAAGGCCGCATCATTCATACGGACCAATGGAGAGCGAGGGGGCGGGCCCAGAGCGGGGACGGGGCAGGAGGCGGAGGGAGCGCCTGCGCCCCGCCCCGGGGCAGGGCCCACCCCGCCCCCCCCCCCCCCCCCCCCCCCCCCCCCCCCCCCGCGCCCCGGGGTACGCCCCCCCCGGGGGCCCCCCACCCCCCCCCCGCCG